>JAVJIF010014252.1:0-114700 GCA_038442645.1 Agave tequilana
CAATGACTTTCTTATGTTTTCTAAGGATTGTCATAAGATCCTCTTCTTGCTCATTAGTCAAGTCGGATGCAACAATATCTGGAAGAGTCTTGTTCGCCTAGGTAGGCGTATTTGAGATGTTTGGGCAAGACTTTAAGTTTTAAGGAAGGAGATGACTCAATAGATGGTGGAGTCAAGCTTGTTAAAATGAACTTGGGCTCAATGCCCACTCGACTGTGGAATTGATAATCTCATTAACGCTTAAATCGTCAGATCCTAATTCGTTATCACACTCGGCTTTTAATTCTATCTACTCACTATGCTCACTTATTAAATTCTCAATGTGGTTCACCTGAAAAGATTGATCATCCATATCATAGTTGAAGACAATGACTTTCTTAGTCATATCCACAAAGGTCAGTCTCATGGATTCGTTCTTACAAATTGATGATTGCATTTGCAGTAGCAAGGAATGAATGCCATAGGATGACGGGGGTTTGAGACCTATGATTTGACACTGGTTGGGTGTCAAGGATAATGAAATCTACTGGGTAAATAAATTTCTCAACTCGGATGAGGACATCGGTTATTTCTCCTTTTAGAACTTTGACAAACCGAACAGCTAACTGAATCATAACTTGAGTCGGATTAAGTTTGCCCAACCCAAGTTGTTGGTATACTAAGAGAGGGAGTAAGTTGATACTCACTCCCAAATGAAGTTCTTGACTAATTTTCGTTTGACCTATTGTGCAAGAGATGGTAGGATAACCTGAATCCATGTACTTTATGGGGATTTGATTGGATGATAGCTCATTATTATTAATGGCTAGAAAACTTTCTTTTACACATTGATCTTTCTCTTCTTGGTGCACATGTCTTTATGGAATTTGGTATAACTAGGGATATATTGGATTGCGTCAAGAAGGGGCACATTAATCTTTACTTGATTAAAGATCTCACGTATTTTCTTCATTTGTGCATTATTGTTATTCCTAAGCCTATTTGAAAATGGGGTTGTAGGCTTATGCACTGCTCAGCTGACTTATCTACGGAGTTTGGTGGAGTGAGCTACAAGGAGTGGGTGCTTGTGTTGGGTTCGATGATGTTGACACTTGATTATCAACTTGTCTTCCTGACTATAATGTATGAATCGCATTACACTGATTTGAATCTTGTGCCTCATTGACTTGTCTAAAGTTTTTATGGTTCGGCAATTGTTGACTAGGAAGAGTTTTTTTCGGTCTTTCACTAATTGGATTAGCTTGCTGACTTACTTGATTTTTCTCTATCATAGTTAGGGCTTGTGTTATTGATTATGTGAAAGTGTCCACCTTTCTCTCCAAATTGAAAAGTCTTGTTTCCATTGGTGCATTTTGGAAAGTAGGTTATGACTTTTGGTTGGGAAAAGTTTGTTGATACTGAGATGATTGGAAATTTTTGGAAAATTGGGCCAAGGCTGATCATTCGTGTTTTGGCCCCATGAGAAATTTTGTGATCTCTCCAGCCGAGATTATAGGTTTGCGAATATGCATTGTTAATGGGCCTTGTGAAACTTGCATTCATATGTTTGGACAACATTTGATGAGCAAGGTAAATTGAATACTCTTCGAACACATGGTTCATATCTTGATAGTAAAGTGCAGCCCGCAGTTGAGGAGAGTGTTGGGCTGACTTGGTTTACAGAAACGGTGTCCTTAGTTTCTAAGGCTTCAATCTTCAAGCTATACTATCAAATTTAGCCTTATATGCTATGAATGTCTATATCAAATGGAGACCTCTTTTTGAGGACATGGTTCGCAGTCCTAGACTCTTCAGGGGTAGGTTCCCCTTGGAGGTTATTTTCCGCTAGGTCTTTATATATTTCCCACCCTACATAGCCTCCACTTCCCTACACCATGTTCGTTGGGTTCTTACATGCAATGCATTATGTTTTTCCTAATAAGGGCAGTCTTATGGATAGGGTAGAACTTCTTTAAGAAGATCTTTGTGCAATTATCCCAAGATGTGATAGATTTTTCCGCTAAGTTGTATAGCCATTTCTTGGTTAGGTCCTTAAGGGCAAAAGGGACAAAACATAGCTTGACAGCATCAACTCCTAATAGCTGCATCTTCATTATAACACATACCTCTTAAAATTTTCTTATGAAGAAATATGCATCTTCAGACTTTAGCCAGTGGAACTTAGGAAGAGTGTTTATTAACTATGGTTTTAGCTCAAAGTTGTTGTCGTCGGCTTCGGGAAGCTGAATGTAAGATGAAAGTGATGACCTAATAGGATAGAACCTATCCTACAAGGAAATTGTTTGTGCCATTTCGGGATCAGGTTTATGTGGTGAAATATTTCAAGTTAATCCAGATGTAGTTTTGTCTTTTGACCAAGCTTACATACACAATCAATAGCAAATAAGATCACACCAAAAAGTCAAAGTCATAGTCAAATTCAAACAAGCTTATTTTAGGGTAGGCTTAGACCTATGCGACTCTTAATTTTAGATTATCCATAGGTGGTATATTACTGAATTGGACCACGAGTTAATCGGCCAGTAGGTGGCAAGATTGGTGGGAGGTATTTGTCCAAGACGGGCCTTTTAAGCCAAATCACCAACCTTTGAGGTTTCGCCTCTCAATCCCATACCTAATCACTGATTTGACAAGAGTCAAATTCGAACAACTTACTCCTTGAGTCAATCTCCTAGTGAGTCTGAGAAGCCTTAAGGCCAACGTCTATTCAAATTTTCGATTAGGTTTTGGTTGTGAGCGCAAATAAGATGTTGCTTATTGGCCAAGAAAGAGTAATGACTTTCCCAACTTATCTTATTATGGGTTTTGCTCTTAATCGATTTAGTGCAAGTGTGCAGACAATAAAATATTATCACTCAAAGCAATTAAATCACCACAAGTGTTTTCTAATCTAGATGTTATGCAGACTTACCTTAATTTCCAGCACTCTTCGACAGTATTTGAAAATTTAAAATAAAATAGAAGAATCTCTAAATGCAAGACTATCCGGTTTTTAAATTTCAATCACAAGTTACTGTTATTATTAGAAACAGTTTCCAGATAAGTTACAGTAATATATAATAGCTGCAAAAGATACAGAACTTAAATTCAATGACTACAGAAGAAAGCAGAACCCTAACTCACTCTGATTGTCGCGTTTGCGCGACTTATACCGCGTTTGCGCGGCTAACTTGAGGAGTCTCGTGTTCTGCCTTCTTGGGCAATGTCTATGAAGTACTTCTAATCCTTTGCAGCTATTCAATCTCCGTAAATTGTCTTTGCATACTCAAGCAGAGAAGAATTTAGTTAGAAAACAACGTATATTGTTCCCTTCTCAGCAACAGCGCCAAATTTGATTGTGAGAAAATATAGAGAATATGGAAAGTATTATCTGATGTAGGATGGCTCTGAACTCTTTGCAATGTAACCATGTAGCGAGGGTTATACAGGTCAAAATTCAGGGAGAGATGCGATTGAAGCATTTTGGTATGATTGTTTTTATACAATGTCTTCTTTTGTTTGAAAAAACTTAGAGAAGAAAATTAGGTTGGAAAAGTTTAATTTTTATCAATGTAAAGAAGGATCACACCTGCTAATGATCTCTCACTATAAACAAATAATATCAACTAGAGATTTTCTTCACGAAAAACCCTAAACATGATAATCTACCTAGGGTTCATGTAAAACACATAAGACAAATAATAGATTCTAATTGAAATAGCACTAATTAAAATTTAATATTAAAATATCAAGACAATTTGTCTCGCATAGATTAAGAAAAATAGTTAAAGAGTACTAGCAAATAGTTGACTTATTTATTATCATCATGTACCTTAAAGATAAATCTAGAGTTTAAGCATGTATAGAATTTAATTGGGTTATCAATTTAATACTATAGGTTCATGGTGGTGATATTAGCAAGTCATGAAAAAAGATTTAGTTACTCATAAAGTGTTCTAAACTAAGTATATTATATGAAGAAGATTTCATGAAATAACAAAAAGAAAGGCAAATAAGAAAGAAAGCAAATAATTAACAATAGAAAGATAAAGAATAAAGAACCTTCATTTGATGCTATCACCGTCAATTGCAAAAGCTTCTTCTCCTTACAAATTTCCTTCTTACTTCTAAAAATTAGAAAATACAAACTAAATTTGAAAAGAAAGAGAAAATTAAAGGAAGTCTAAACTTAGATCTTCTGAGATGCCTTCTGCTCTGCCTCTGTGGTGGTATATACAGGGGAAATAGAAAGTAGAGTCCCACTAAAAGTTGTACACGCAACCGCCACGCCAACCGTCAAGGGATAGCCGCAGAAACATGACTTTTATCGCGTTTTCGCGGACTATATAAGGGAGTCTGGGCCTGTATTTTCGTGCATGACGTGATCTCGTCCATCCACCAGGAGAGTTATCCTAAGAATCTTTATTTGAACTCCGGAATTTAAAATAATCTTGTTTCCTAGATAACTTAGGAAGCAAGTTATTTATAAGTTCGAGTTTAAATTTGAATTTTCCTCCTTATTTTTGACTTGGAACTCAAGCAACTTGTTTTGAATTGATTGTCTCTTTTATCTCTAAATTAGGATAGGGATTATCTCTGAATTACTTAGGCTTGATGGAATCTTGGGTTTCTCTTAAACTTTTGGGCTTTTTTAATCAACTTTTTATTTCTTTCTTGAATTTATGGAGGCTTGTATAATACTAAGCAAAAATATCATTACATAGCAATGTTTAATAAAAAAAATAAATATGAAAATATGGCTAAAAATATGCACATTTGATGAACAATCACATAGGAAGGTCGGCGAGGCGGTGAGGTGACGATGCCGATGAGGAAGGAGGATGCGACGGCGACATGGAGAGGCGAGGCTTGCTTCAAAGGTCTCGTGGTGGTCATGAGGTCTGGAAGAAGAGACATGGAGGCGATCGATGGCGATGAAGCGTTGGCGAGGTGTCGTGGATGACGAGGTGGTCGGTGATGAGATCGTTCGAGGGCGAAGACGAAGAAGGAGAAAGAGAGAGAAGAAGGGGTGGCGGCGTTGTAACTATGGAAGAGGAGACGGGAAGGAGATGGCAGCACATTGTCGAGATCGACGGCAGGCAGAGAAGAAGAGGGAGAAGATGACGGCCCGAGGGAAGGAGGCTTGGTATGTAGGAACTAGAAGCAGCGTCGGGGTCGAATCGTTGTCGGTGGTGGCGCTGAAAAATCACAATGGCGAGGACGCTATTGTGAAGGGATGATAAACACTATGATCTGTTCTTTCCTTTTTTTTTTTCTTTTTTCTTTTTTTATTTTTTTCAAAAACTAAACCCAAGAGTAGACCCAGGGTTTTAAAAATTTTTGGATTTGTGGATTTTGTGGAGGAAAAATGATTTTTGTGGAAAGAGAGGGAAAGAATAGTATTTTAGCTCAAATACGAATATGTTGGGGAGCAAAACATATTTGAGAATCTCACCTTAGGGATTCTCACCCAAGCACACTGGCTACAAATCTTTACAAAATAAATTTTAATTCATCCAAGGCTAAGAAATTAAATAGTAGTCTTGGCCTTAAATAGGCCTACATCAAAAGAAAAACTACACCACAACCGATGTGGGACTAAAAGAGAACTAAAGTAATAAAAGTACAACTAAGATCAATATAAAACCAATAGAATAAAATGATTAAGATAACTGGCTCAATTATGCTCAAACCCGTATGCCCAAATCAAACCATATTGATGATGTATGGCGATGCCACCTTGTGTTGGCTTGAAGTCCTAACGTGATGTCCTCATCAAATAGCCTCTTTACAGTGTAAATTTGAGTGTAATCTGTCAACAATATACAATTATGGAATTTGTTCTAGTTAGTTCTCCTGCACATATAAGATCACAACTATTAGATATATTAAGTAATAAGTTAATTAGGAGTGGTTTAGTTATTGAGCCCTAATAGAATTTGGAATCTTATGTAGTCCTAGTAGTATTATGCGTCATAGTTTGAATATAATTTGGTATTATATGAGTCTATATAAGGAGGCTATTGCTCATGACTTTATATAGTTGTATTTTCTGTAACTCTTCTCTATATCAATAAATATGTAGTCTTTCATAGTTTAACATGATTTCAGAGTCCAAAAGTTTTTAATCCTTCGCAATCTTCGTTGTCACTATCTTCACTTGCCATCAAAAGATCATGGTCGATATCTTCTTCTCTTCCTTCTTTTCCTTGTTGTTTCTTATTCTTCTCTTCTTTTTCAGATCTGTTTTGAATTCAGATCTGTAAAAAAAAAAAATTAGTGTTCATATGAACAATACACGGTGTTGTTGTTCACTGTGAACAATAACAGTAAAAAAAAAAAATTGAGTCTTCTTTGCAATTGAATCTTTCTTTGCAATCTTTATTCTTAGTTCTTTTAGTTTTTGGTTTTTTCAATCTATATTCTTCGGCTATTTTTTCACTAGCATTCTTTGTCCAAATTTGAATTAATAGCAATCTGAATTAGAATCTTTTCCAACCCTAGTTCACTTTGCTCCGTTCTTGAGGAACTTTTGTTTAATTCAGTCAAGTCTAAAGATTTCTCTAGTCGCTTCTGATCTTCTTCATGCTTCTTTGAAATTCAAGGTTCAATTAATTTCATATTCCACCCAATTAAGATTTGTAGTCTGATTAAGATTTGGGATTTGATATATGATTCAGACTTCTATTTAGATTGGATTTGTCTGCAGCCGAGCTGATTACAATCTTTCTTCGATCTCTGCAATTTCCGTGGCTGCTCCGCTGCAGATTTGATCGTGTTTTGAAAATTTTAGATTGTTGGAACATTTACTTGTTTGGGTTTGGAAATTTCTGAGCCATTTTTGATATCTCTTCAGAATTTCTTTCTGGAGATGTCCTATTTCTTAGAAACCTGTTCTTGAAGTATCTTCTTTTTTTCTACTCTCTTTCCTTCCCCATCTGTGTTTTACTTTCGCTTCACGATTCTGTGATCTAGAATCTCTATCACAACTCAGAAAAGTAATGCTGGTTTTTGTTTGCTGCAAAGTAGCACCAATTGGATTCATATTTGTTGCACAGATTTGTCGCAAAGAACTGATTGGTTTCTTGATAAAACTTCCGATTTTGATCCAAACCAGCATAAAGCAAAGGTGTTATCAGTAAAACTGAGAGAAGAAAAAGGAGATTTGATTTATTGTAAACAGAAAATAGCAAACAATATCAAGAGTATTGACAGTTTGGAGTATATTTTGCATTGATTGGTATAGGAATCAATGATTTAAGGCTCCACTTCAGTTTCATGAAGTTGGGTTTGGTATTTTGGTTTGGGATTTTTATTTGGAATTTGGTCTACGTCTAGTCATGCAGTGGAAGAGTATGATTCGTTTGTTTACTTGCTTGGGAGATTCTGTTTGGCTCTGAGCTTTAGTTCAAATTTTGGTTTGGACAACTTCAATTAGGCTTGTCTTCGGTTTGGTTTTCTTTGCTTGTTTGAGCTCTTGGTTCGGGTTCTTGTTCATTTGCTTTCAGTTTTGGGTTGGATAAATTCTATCTATTTTCAGTTGAGGGTTTGAATTTCAACAATTTGGCAGTTTGTCTTTAGCAATCCGTCTTGATTCAAGTTTTGTTCACTAGAGTTCGTTTGAGTTTGTTTGAGGTCCCAAGAGAGAATCATTTAAGTTCGGTTCAGATCCTAGGAGAAGATCATTTGAGTTTGTTTCAGATCCAAAAGGAGGATCACTTGAGTTTGTTTCAAATCCCAAGGAAGGATCATTTGAGTTCATTTGAATTTATTGTCTTCAGTTCGGCATCTACATCAATAATTTAAGATCTACAACAATAATTAGTATTTCAGCATCAGCAATTCAGTTATTCGACACAACACTAATAATTTAGTAGTTTCCATTTTTATTTTTATTAGTTTTTATTAAGCAAACTCTCGATGTCATATCATCTTGAGTTTGAGGGGTTTTTTTTTTATATTAAGTAATTAGTTAATTAGTAGTTGTTTAGTTATAGAATCCTAATAGGATTTTGAATCTTATAGTATTATGCGTCATACTTTGAATATGATTTGGTCTTGCATGAATCTATATTAGAAAGAAATTGCTCATGACTTTATGTAATTTTATTTTTTATAACTCTTCTCGTTATCAATAAATATATAGTCTTTCATAGTTTCCACAACGAGCATTCACAAAATGCTACTAGCTCCCATGCACCATAAATTCAAGTAGTTGCATAATGTGCCTACAATAGTGTGTCCTTGTAATTTTAAATCAAAAATGTCATCTCCCATTGTTGATGGGGAGATTGGCACAAGCAATCCCCACAAGAGAGTGATGTGCCCCTTGAGCTAGCTCAATTGGTATTATGTGCCATGTTTAGACATGATACTTGAGTCTATACCTCAACACCAGTCTATACACTGACTATTAATTTTGTTTGACATGTCATAGGAACATTTTCTATCTGATCAAGCTGTGCTGTGTGACAAGCAACTCCTTTAAGTATCACATATTCAAGGTTGACAATTCTATCGGTAGTATGCACTTTGAGCTAAGAAATTGTTTGGATCATCTAGGGCATTCTCTTATGGTTTTAGTAATTAATGATCGTTCTTCCAGTTGGGTCTCAGTAATTAACTAGTATGAGTACGTGATGAGAGTCGGCGATATACTTTTTTCTCAAAATTCGTTAAGTCTCAGTATATGAAATTAACACAATATAATGTAAATTTCCAGCTTTATTATACAAGTACAATAGTACCACAAAAAGTCGTCGCTTATTACATCAAAAAAACAAAGTAAGCAAAAATCCTCACAAGCTGGAATGAAGACGAGTCCACTACTTGAGCTCTGCAACATGTTCAAAGTACTCGTGCTCTTGCAGAGTCTTTGAACCTGCATATAAGCATGCAAACTTAAAGTCGTCAGTAAGCGATTTAGGGAGTGGACCTAGGGAGTGATAAAATAAGGATAGATGTAGTACAGTATAATATAGTAACAATCAGTATATTATAATTGTATTACAAATACAATAACATACACTACATAACTAAAAAGTAAAGTAGTGAATCTGTTATAGTATCATATGTCAGGGGTTTATTATTTGTATGTATGTTGCTAAAGTGTTGTTATTTGAAATTGATAGTTGGAGATATTATCTGTACTTTAGGTTGATTTCGTACATACTCGATATCACGACCCAAGCCCATGGTGTTGCACCAGAATCTACCGCTTGGTACTCATGATAAAACAATATAAGCAGGACGGGATGCCAGTCATTTCCGAGAACCCGGTGGTGGAACCCTCTTTCGCTTGCACAAATTGTATTTAAGTCCACCCAAAATACAAAGGATGTCTCACCTATCAATTTTTCCACCTTGTTGTAAGTTGTCTAGTGTCAATATCACTTATATTACTGAGTCTAATTAATAATAGTGTTATAACATGTATACAAGGTAACAAGATTTTTCTCAAAAATTTCGGTAGCACTAATTATGTCGTTATCCATTAGGGGTCACGTATAATTGATCAAATTTCAAGAAAAAATCAACATAATGTTAAAATTAATAATCTGATTTTATTTGGAAATTTTAACTCTTTATGGTTATTTTAAGTATTTTTCTAAAGAACAAAGAATTAATAATTCAAATAATTAAATTTCCAAAAGTAAATAATTATTTACTAAAAATATATTCATACTGATTTTATGTAGGCACAAACTGAAAAATTCACGGAAAAATATTTAATCAAATGGACAAAATTAAATCATGAAAATTTGCAATTTTCTAAATGCTAGAAAATTAAATAAGCAATTTAAATAACTAAAAATTAAATAAATAAAAAATTATTTACCACAATAAAACATAATTTATTTAAAGAAAGTTCATTCACTTGAGTTTGTCACGGATCTGGATATCAAATTAGTGTATTATTTTGGAAATCTACATTCAATTTAGTTAAATTTAGATAATTATTATAATTATTTAAAGAATATTTTAGTTTAGATTATTTATGAAATTTGGCTGCCAAAATATTTTTACAGGTTTAAAATGTAGTTTGTAATTTAATAAAAATTTTCTTAAATTTTCTGGATTAATTCCTAATTTTTGAATTTAAATAAGCCTAAAATCATTTAAAATTTCTTAGCGGGTTTGAATCTACAATAATGGGTATGTATCCAGAGTAACAGGTCTACTACAGTCGGGTCTACAGAAAAGGATCTGCTGCAGTATGGGTCGGGGTTGCTACAATAATTTTTACAGCTGCTATAGATAGCATTTTTCTGCAGCTGCTACAGTATGTTTTCTTGAATTTAATTCTATTTAAGTTATTTGTTTAAAGGGTTCGGGTCAGGTTCATCTGGGTCGGGTTCAAGCGAGTCGGATACATGTGGTTTGGGTCTGTGCTTTGCACAAACTCGATTGTTACAAGTCTGCGCAACGTTCTGGTTGAGGAAAAGTCTTGGCCACAGACTCTACTGCCTGGGAAAATCTCTCGGCCACGACCATGTCTTGGCCGAGAGGAGGTGTTGTCAGGTTTTGGTGATTTTAATTTAATAAAATTTTCTAAAATTCTCCAAAATTTTTATTAATAATACAATTATTTTATGAATGTGTTTGACTAATTTATTAGGTTCAGGATAAAGTTTTGTGATGAAATTTGTGAAATCATTTAGCGTGCTCTGTGTGTTTGATGAAATGCCTATGTGAAATAAAAATTGTAAAAATGTGAAATCTCTAACCGGAATCGCATTCCCTCAGTTTAAACTCCGACTCCCATATCTAGTACAGCAGTGATCTCATCTAGTGTGGATTTGGAAAGAGAGGAATGTGAGAAGAGTGGGAGAATAGAATTTTTTTTTCCCAGGGTTTTTTTTTATAGGAAAAGGCTCTTGATATAAGCAATTTAATTCCCCAATTAAAACCTGGTCATAATTGGGACGTGGGGAGAGCTTAGGGGGGCAAGTTTGAGATGTTGATTTGATATTTTAACAGCTGAATAAATCATCCAGTTAATTGAAAAACTGTTGCTTTAGGGTAGAACCTGAAGGGTTTTGTAATTGAGGGTTAAAATTAATTTCATGGCTTTTCATATCACATTCCAATGCGACACACTGGTACAGGTTTGGGTTCTAGAGCTGTGGGGAGTCGAGTTCGATGTACAATTTTTTTCATCCTTTTTGTGAAGCTTTAAGAAGGTGGGTCTGGCTTTGGGCCTATGGCTAAAATAAAATGAGGAGAGAAAGGAAGAGGACCTGGGCTTTGGGCCTCAGTTTAAATGGAAATGAGGAGGGAAAAAGAGTGTGGGCTGGACTTGGGCTCTTTATCATTTCTTTTTCTTTTCCTTTTTTGTAGGGCCTGGCCTGGGCCGCTTGTATTTTTGCTTTTTATTTTTATTTTATTATTTATTATTTATTAATTTGTTTTATAAATCATTATTATTATAATTATCAATATATAATTTGTATTGAGATATTAAATATTTATTTGGTTTACTTATTATTATTAATTATTATTAATATTTGATATTTATATTGATATACTATCACTTAATATTAAATCAAGTATTACTGAATAAGGATATTACATTTTCCTACATTGTTCTAGTTATTATACGCAGCCACCTAGCTTATTAGTGGCATTTTCTCCGCCTGACGAAGCCTTTAGTTGGTTGTGATTTTCCTCAAAAAGTGGTTATTAGCTGCAAATTTTCTCTTGTATCATTTAATTTTTTTTAAGGGAAAACGGTGAGCCTATGAAGCCCTCTGCGCTTCATTAAATAGTTTTTAATGAAAACATATAAACAAGCACTTTAGTAATAATTTTGCACATACAGGTACTGAAGGAACAAAATATGCAAGTGTACAGAGGAGTAGATGGCTAGAAGAGTGGCAAACATCCTCGGAACTTTCATGATACAAAGTACAGTGTCACACTCTACTTCTCAAAATACATGAAAATGATATGTGACGAGAGTTAGCGACGCATGTACGCAAAAAAAATACCCCACATATACACGCTAAACCTCATGTGACCAGAACAAGTTACATAAATCAACTATGATAAATACGATCAGTGCAATATGACATAAATTTTCACATAAAATACCATTATTCTATGAATGATCAAATAGAATAGATAACGAGTCCTACCTATAGAGAATCAAATAAGTTAATGAAAATTAAAAGAGATAAAAGAATAATACCCAAATTGGGTGATTACCGTCGAAAGCATAATTGGAATAGAAGTAATGCATTAGGGAGGTGTATACTGGTTCCCTAATGGCCATAAACTGGTCTAATGAATTTCTTCTCAGGATGCGAGGGATGTTGAGATGTTCAAAATCTTTGAGAATAACACATCTCTCTGAAATAACTGATTTCTTTGAAAGTTGGATGAATCGATTTTCAGCAAGGTCATTAATGAAGGGACGTTTAGGTTTAGGGGTGGAGGATGAGGAAGGAATCACAGTTTTTCCTTTCTCACTCCTAGATCTTTTAGACATTTTGGTAAAAATGGATGATTTTAGGTTAAAAAAGTTAGGGCTTGATCTAATCAACAATGAAACCTAAAGATCTTGACAAGAGTATGAAAACTTAAACTAGATATCAAGAACAACAAGAAAAATGTGATTTTTACCTAAAATGAGAATCACAAACCCTAGATCTGAGAGGATTTCGAATTTCTTCGAAATAGACGGAGAAGAGGCCCTGAAACTTGAAGATTCAACACCAAGAGAGGGAATCAACTCGGATTATGAAGGAATTTGAGTGGATTTGAGAGTTTGAAATTTTGAGAGAAAGAGGGGAAAAAGGATCGCCGGTTGAAAGTGAGAGAAAGTGAGAGAAACAGTGTTATAAATAGACAAATTAGGGCATGAAATCGACGCACGGTCGACCGGGCCGGTCGACCCACAAAACCCGAGAGCTCTGTAACACAGAGCGGTCGACCGCACGGGTCGGCCGGCAACAGAGAAGAATAAAAGGCTATTCTTGTTGGCCCAAAGGCCTTCCATCCTAGTTTTGATGATGATTAACTCATGTAGTTATGTTTACTAATAATCTTGTGTTGTTTAAGTTTCAGATCATTAACCAAGATATTAGTTGGTGATTAGTTTCAACAAGGAGTTTAGAAGCTTTTCATGATGATTCCAGGGCCAAAGCTTCAAGATCACACATTGCCTAGCCCATGGATGGAGTTTTGGAGCAAGTCAACTTGAAGATGAAGATCATCAAGAAGACTTAGGTATCCATAGTTTAGATAGTGTGTTTTTAGATCCATTTGTAAAGTTTAGTATAGTTGATATGCTCAAGTGCTCAACACACATGTTTTTATGTTTTGGATTTGGTTTTCATGAATAGTAGATCAAAACAAGTTTACATGGTTTTATATATATTAGATGTGTTCAATATACATACATGCTTCATATCTTAAACAAACTTATTTTGACTATCTTATTCATGTATTGAAAAATCAAGTTTGATAAAAATACAAGTTTTGTTTTTGATAAATTTACAAGACTCAAAAATGAATTGATATGATTGATATATGTCTTGAAATTTTTATCACAAGTTTGTGTATCAATACAAAATGTTAAAATAAGTTTTGTGGATTTTTAGAAGACTTAAAAGATTTTTCAAAATATTTTTAAAACTGTTTTTCTGACCCAGATTTCTATTCCAGGCTTCAATCAGTCGACTAAGTCAACTGACCTAGTCGACTTGGGTGAAGTCAGTCGACCGGGCGGTCGACCGACGTGCACAAATCTGTGCACGTTTGGAGACACTGGGACGGTCGACCGTCCGGGTCGACCGGTCTGAGAGCAGTGCTCTCTGTTTGTTTGGGTCGACCAGGCCGGTCGACCGTGGTTGCCCAACGGTCACATTTCTGACCGTTGGCGGTCGACCGGGCCGGTCGACCGTCAGACTGTCAGGCTGCCAGCTCAGCCTAACGGCTAGTTTCTGGTTTGGCCTATATAAACCCCATCTCTTTGGGTTTTTGGCTAAGATTTTCAAGGAGAAAAATTTCTGGTTTCTAAAGTGTTTAAAACAAGTTTTCAAAAGTGTTTTGGGCTTTAAGCTTCCAATTTGATTTGTATTTTGGGTTTTTGGAAAATCAAAGAAAACTAGGTTTGGGATATTTTATTGGTTTTCATTTTCTATCATCTACAAGAGATTTCCCATTAGTTTTTCTTTGTTGCTTGTTTCCAAAAACACCTTGTTTCCACACTTGAGCTATCTTCTATCCTAATCTATTAGGATCATTTGTTTTGTGGAAAAGAGAAAAGAAAGAGAGTTTGAGTTTGTGGTCTTTGGAACCACTTGTTGTAAACACCCTTATTCTTATTGTATCCCTCTTCGGTAGAGGTGATCGGGTGATTGGTTTGCTCCCTCTAGTGAGAGGTGGAGTTTGGTTGTAAACCCTCTTCGGTAGAGGTGTTGTGGTTGTTTGGTTGCGGGCCCACCCCTCGGTTGTGAGGCGGTGTTTGAGAGAGGAGTTCGGTACTCCCTTGTTGTAACAAATCCTCTTCGGTAGAGGTTCCCTCGGTGGGAGATAGTGGATTGGAAATCCTACACGGTGGTGTAGGCGGGGATGTAGAGCTAGGGGCTCGAACTTCGAAACATATCCTTGTGTTTGCGTTTGATCCAATATCTCTCAACTCTCTCTCTCATTTATTTGTGCAAAGCATCATTCATAATATAATATCTATTTGATTGTGTTGCCTTGCATCTTTTATATTGTTCATCCTTATATGCTTGGCTTGCTTGTGTGTGTGCCTCACTTATACTTAACCACAAGAGCTTCACATAGCACCTCAACCCATTCAAGGGGAATCAAGAGGAGTTAGTCCAGAGCCCTTCACGGGGAATTCGGCTACACTTGTGTGTTGTATTAAGTGTGTTGCAAAATTTGCATTAGCTTCCGCATTTAGCGCATTTAGTTCCTAGATTAGCACTTACACCTATTCACCCCCCTCTAGGTGTTTTCAATTCTTCCAGGCGAAGTCGATCGACCGGGACTCAGAGCCGGTCGGCCGGCTTTGCCAAAAACCTGTCAACAACAAATGCCCTTAAAAAAAAATTAAAAGGAAATTTTAACAAATACAAGTAGGATATATTTGACATACAAGATTACAACAATATGTTTTTAAATCTTCATTAAGTTATCATATCAACCAATATTCACACAAGACATTTTATTTAATTTTTTTCATACAAAAACAAAGTTTTTTTTAGAGATGTTGAAGCCGAATACCCGGTGAAGGGTTCTGAACTTCATCCTCTTGATTCCTCATGAATGAGTTGAGGTGCGCAATTGCCATCTCTAATGTATTTGCTTTAAATATGAAATTTTTACAAAATTTATTTCTAGTTTTAAATACAATGTGTATATATAGATATATAATCTAGGATAGACATGTGGACATTCAATAAATATGGTATAAAAGACAAGATATCAAAATTAAAACATGGCATATACACAATCATGATAGAGATGTAGGTTTACACTAACATATATCAATGTAGCATAAAAGTAAACTAACAATCCTATACATTTGTATATATAACCAAAATTAAAAACTTTTAAATGGAGAGGTTACCAAACGAGGGTAATCTCCAAAATAGGTGCCTCCATGATAGCGATGCAAGCGCGATGTGTTCTTTGAGCCTTGTTACATCCACCACCTGGGCACCGTCTCCCCCTATGTCTTGGAGGATGAAGATCCACCTGTATCATTTAAGTTTGGTGGGTCTTTTGGTACCCATATTTTCTTGGGTCCTATAGGGTTAGTACCGGGGCGAACCCAAACATGTTTACTTGGTATATTATGTTTAGCATAACAAAATTTTTCTAAATGGCCTTTGCGGCCACAATATGTGCAAACATAAATCCTACCACTACTATACATAAAAGCATGCTTATGTGTGTGTTCATGTTTCCGTGCATGTTTATGGTGAGTGTGTTTCCCTTGGGTTACTCCTTTGGGAAACCTAGAAGCAAATTTATTTAAATCAAAAGCACACTTCTTTAAAGTATTATCTAAAGTTTCAACACGTTTTTGAATTTCCAAATATTCATTTTTGTTGAGAGTTGAAATGGGGGTTTTTTCTTTACAAGATATTTTATATTTTTCGAAATCAATTTTCATTTTCTCAAAAGCATTAGATAAATCATTTTTTTCTTTTACAACAATATCAAATTTGTTTTTTAGTAAATTATTTTCCTTTTTCAATTTTTTATTTTGAGATTGTGAAATCTCATACCTATGTTGTAATTCTTCGAAAAATTGAGCAAGTTCATCCATGGTTAGCTCATCATCATCAATAGAGTTTTCTAAGCATGCCTTTGAAGCATCCTCCCCATGTGCCATGAAGCACATGTTGGCGGTGTCGATCTCCTCTTCGGATTCCGACTCCGTATCATCCCACGTGGCCACCATTGCTCTTTTCTTCTTTGGGACATTCTTGGAAGTGTTGCTTGGAGTGCGGGGCAATCGGCAATAAGATGTCCGATCTTCTTGCAATGGAAGCAAGGACCGGGTTCTTCTCTTTTTTTTTCATATCTTTCTTGAGGTTTCCTTTCCCGAAGTTGCTTTGCCTCCCCTTCTTGTAGAACATTTTGCCCACCTTCCGGATGAGCATGGCAAAGTCCTCATCGCAATCTTCCGATGAGTCATCCTCTTCATGAATGGTTGGAGTGGCTTTGAAGGCGAGTGCTTTCTTCTTTGGCGCCTCCCTTTCTTCTCTTACTTTCATCTCCATCTCATGTGTCTTGAGATTTTCGATGAAACCGGAGAAGTCCATCTCCTCCCTATCGTTAAGTTCTTTGAGAGTGGTTGCCTTTACTTCCCATGCTTTGGGAAGAGCTCTAATGACCTTCCTTATCTTTTGGTCATTGTCGATTGCGTCACCTAAAGAAGATAAGGCATTAGTAATCTTGGTAAAACGCGTGAGCATGTCATCAATGCTCTCATTATCAAACATATAGAAATTCTCATATTGAGAACGCAACAAGTCAATCTTAGATCTTTTGACTTGTGACATTCCCTCATGAGTCACAATTAAAATGTTCCAAACTTCAAATGCGGATTTGCAATTAATGATGCGAGATAAGTCATCCTCATTTAGAGCTTGGGTCAAGGCATATTGGGCTCTAGCATTTGCTTCATAGTCCTTGGTGGTGTCCTCGGATCATGTTTTCTCATCGGTGAGAGGTTCTATAAATTCTTTTGTTATAGCCCTAGCAACCCTAACTCCTAGGGACTTAAGGAATAGGTTCATCTTGACTTTCCAAATGGGAAAGTTCAAGCCATCAAATTTGGGTGGGGACTTGATGCTAGAAAAATCAATGGATGCCATGAAAACAAATGAAGAATGCACAACAAATATAAATGCACAAAAAGATATAGCCAAATATAAGGATCTCCCTAAGGTGGTTAAACCAAATCAAGGGTTAGGCTCTGATACCAATTGAAATCACCTAGAGGGGGGGTGAATAGGTGATGGCTATATAAAATATGATAATAATGCGGAATTAAAAATTCTACTTAACAAATTGCTCAAATTAAAAGGCTAGCAATAATTAACACAATAAGTAGTGCAAGAAAAAAGGAGTTTGAGTTTAGAGAAAATTCGAGCAAACGCAAACACGAGTATATGTTTCCGAGGTTCAAGCCACGCTCTACGTCCCCGCCTTCACACTTGAAGGATTTCCACTATTGTTGATCCCACTGGATCGCCAATACAAGGACACACTTGTCCTATCTCTCGTGATGCCGCAACACCACCGGAGCACACTAGCTCGCTTGAGGCCGATGCCTCTATAACTTCGCTCAAGAAGAAGGTTGATCACACTTGATCACAAATAGCTCACTTAGCACAATCCTATAACCAAAATGTAGAAGTAGAACTTGGGATTGTGAAGTGCAAAACTAGAGTGAAGTAGAGGAGTTAGCTTCAAGAGGGTGTTTGAAAATTTTGGCTTTGGAAATCTTTTGCTAAAATGAAAGCTTGAAAATCACTTGTAAAATTGTTGTGAAAATTGTTGTCTTATCATGTTGAAGTCACCACCTATTTATAGGGGATGGAAGACAGGGTAAAACTGATGGAGAAATTCGTTGGGTGAAGATCCCAACAAAAACAGTCAGAAAAATATAGCTGTTGGAGTCTGTCAGAATTTCTGACAACTGCCGGTCGACCCGGTCGGTCGACCGCCAACGGTCATATTTCTGACCGTTGGGGGAAACCGGTCGACCGCCCCGGTCGACCCAAACAAACAGAGAGCACTGTCAAGTGCCCGGTCGACCCGAGCGGTCGGCCGACGTGCACACATACACACTTGTGCACGTCGGTCGACCCGGACGGTCGACCGGCCTCTGTCAGGTCTGAAAAACAGACTGCAGAAACCAGGAAAAGGATTTTTTTTTGGTTTGAAGTCTAATGTTTTAAGGATCTTTTAAATGAAGTTCTAGACTATATATCTAAGAGTATGATCATAGATCAATACTCAAAATATGTTATATCATTTTGATAGAAAAAATCCATTTTAACAACAACTTGTTTTTCCAAAAATATTGTTTTTACAAAACTTGGTTTTTATAAAACTTGGTATTCCTAAAATGAAGTTGGAAATATGGAAATGAAATTTCTTTTGAAGCCATGAAACAAACTATGTGTGTGTAAATGATAATCCCAAATATTCTACTTCTAACATCTAGGTTTTGACAAAATATCTAAGAAGAAAAGTACAAATACAAATCTTAGCTTTTCTTCAAAGTCTTGATTCCGAAGCTTTCTACCATGCTTGGCTTGGGAATGCAAATCTTTAGCGGCATCCAAACTTGTGAGTCTTGATAGTGGAGCCGTCAAATCAACTTGTTTTGAACCTGAAATTCTTTTAAACAAAATTGTTAAATACATAACTAAATATGGTTTGTTATCATCAAAATATTCATCGAGATATTGGGCTAATGGCCTTTGGGCCAACAACGAGGTTGTGGGTTAAGGCAACGATGGGTTGTAGGCATGTGATAGGGAGAGAGAAAGATGGAGATCGCATGAAGAGGAGACAAAAGGAGTTGGGTGTTGCTGTCGTTACATGCCAGAGAGAGATGAGGAAGATTGTGGACATGGAGACACGGCTAGGGCTGCATGTGGATTGGGTAGTTGGTGGAGAAGTTGGTGGTGGAACTAAGGGAAATGGCTTTGTGCTTGTGCACGCGGGCTGGCAGCGCTCTCAGGCGTAAGTGGTTGTCGCGATCGCGGCCACAGGAGAGGGGTAGTGGCAACGGCTCGATGGAGGAGAGGGTGATGATGATAGCAGTCAGCAGGCACCCAATAGTAGAGGAGGAGGAGGAGAGGCCATGCAGCATGTGCGGGCTGCATGGGGTAGAGGAGGCTCGCGCGTGAAGGCACTCGGGGGCTGTAAGTAGTAGTGAATGGTGGCACTGTAGGTAGTACTAGCACGGTGTCAGTGGGGAAGTGGAATAGGGGAGTAGGTGCGGCAGTTTGTAGGTGGCAAGGGGACATTGGTTGTGCATGAGGTGAAAGTACACCTAGAGGGGGGGTGAATAGGTATACAAGCTAGTTTAGGACAAATGATGTTGAATTAAAGCCTAATTGCTAACACACTATGTATAACCAAGAGTGAGCTCGTATTTCCCGTGAAGGGCTCTAGAACTACTCCTCTAGATTCCTCTTGACTAAGAATTGAGGTACTTAAAAGCTCTCTTGGTTGAACACAAATGTGGGCACACAAACAATATCAAGTATGTATATTATATGAGCAATGTAAAGCACTGCAAGAATAAGAGAGATAGAGTTGAGAGACAGAAGATCAGACGCAAACACGAGGATATATTTCGAGGTTCGAGCCACTGCTCTACGTCTCCGCCTTTACACAGAAAGATTTTCACTATGTCCACATAGGACCTTCCACAAAGGGACCTCCACTGTGAAATTACAACTCAATACCGGGAGTACACAGTTCTACTCTCTCAAACACTATCACCTCTCAAGAGGTAAGGCACAAAGCCAAAGTAAAAAAAAATTATAATCTTAGTTATCCAATGATCACAAACAACTCTTGGTGATCTCAAATGATCACAAACAATTTTTCTCACAAAAAGACCTTAAAGATAGGTTGAGAATTGATAGCTCAAGTGTGAGAAAATAAAGTGTTTGAAAAAAAATAACAAAGAAAGTACTTGGAAAAACTTCTTGATAAATTTGAAATTTAAGAACAAAACTAAAATTCTCAAATCTTGTTTTTCTTTGATTTTCCAAAAACTTTGAAATAAATAAAGATAAGAATTTTTGGTACAAAAACTTCTTTAGAAAACTAGCTAAAAATACTTGTGAAGATGGGAAATATTGTTATTGAAAATCTTTGCTAAAACTGGTCTCGAAGACCCATTTATATAGGGGTCCGAAAATATAGCCTTTGGGGTATAAAACATGTCAGAAATGACCTGTCGATTGACCGCCGACGGTCAGATTTTCGACCATTGGGGTTATTGGTCGACCGATCGCTCGACCGTCCCAAGTCATAGTAAGATTTTTCTTACCGTCCAGTCGACCGTGGCCAAAACTAGAGAGTGAGCGGTCGACCGTCCGGTCGACTGGGGCCAGATCCAGAGAGCAAGCTCTCTGGATCGGTCAATCGTGCGGTCGATCGGCCCGAAGCCAAAGGACTTGTGCACGTCCTATGTACATCGGTCAACAGCTCGGTCGACCGAGCCCAAGTTCGATCGAGCGGTTGGTCAACCGCAGGCAGCCCAGAAACGGGTTATAGGTTTGAAAAAGTTGGCTTTTAGACATCTATAAAATCTCATAAAACTTCATAAATTTAAAAAAAATAAGTTCTTATAAATATTGAAGTACAAATATGTGTAACCAAATAACAAGTCATATTATAAACTATTTGAACTATTTTTGAGGCATGAAAATTAAGCTTTAAACCAAAATCGTATTTTTCAAAAAATCAACTTTTAAATGAAAAACTGATTTTTCTTTAAACTTGTATAAATACAAAAACATGATATTTAAACACTTTTGAAGCATATTGTGTATGGATAGAATCCAATACACATATAAAAGATATATCTATATTTTTAACATTAAATTCAAAACTAAGTTTTGATAAAAATAAAACTTAAAACACATGACTAGATACACATCAAATAAGTTTTTAAGCATTATAAACTATCAATGTACATGGATGCAATCCAATGTACATATAAACCATGTTGATTCTACCTATTCATGAAAACTATAAATGTATTCTTGAAAATAGAAAACGGTTAAACCAAAACCAAAACTTTTGAACTTTTGTGTGTGCATACTTGAGCATATCAAGACTAACTATCCTCACACAAGATCTAAACAAAAACTAAAACAAACCTAACTGAAGTCTTCTTGTTGATCTTAATCTCCAAGATGACTCGATCCAAACTTGATCCAAAGAACTTGACTCCATCCAAGTTCTAGATGCGATCTTGACGGTGAGCTCTTGAATCAACATGTGTTAGCTTTAAAACTGACTTTGAATTCTTTGTTGAAGCTAAACACCTATCTTGATCAATATCTGAAATTTATTAAATACAAGATCATTAGTAAACTAACCTTCATAAGTTAATTATCATCAAAACTAAGGTGAAGGGCCTCTAGGCCAATAATTTCCTCCTTTTTGATGATGATAAAACTTATGAGGTTATATATGCATAGATTAAGAATAAGCTTCATAGAAGCTCCCCCTTAACTTATGTATAATAATAAAACATATAGATATGCAATGTAGCTCAAGATATATATATATATATATATATATATATATATATATATATATATATATATATATATATATATATATATATATTGTTAGCCCAAAGGCCCATCACTCTAGTTTTGATGATGATCAACTCATGTAGTTATAGTACTAATGATCTTGTGTTTAATTAGTGACAGATTTGTTATCAAGATCTTAGTAGGTGTGGAGCTTCAACAAAGGATTTAAAGTCAAGTTTTGGAGCTAGCACCGGTTGATTCACGAGCCTATGCATCAAGACCACATCAAGAGTCGAGCTCGTTAGATCGTGTTTGGACCAAGTCTAGAAGATGAGAAGGCTTCAAGTGAAGACTTCAAGAAGATGAAGACTTGTGTCTAGGTATAAGATTTTTGCTTTTAGATAAAATGTAAAGGATAGAATAGTTGGTAGATTGCTCAAGTATATATCACACACACTCTCTTGATTTAGTTGTTTTTTCATAAAAGAATTTTCAGATTTAGAAAAGACTTTCATTTTGAAAAATACTATTTTGGTTTTTAGTGTTTCTCATGTACATGTCTTTTGAAACCAAACCATGGTTAATGCTTAATGTCAAAAACATAGATATCTTATTTGTGTAGTGGATCATATCCATACACACTATGCTTTAATGAATTCAAATATCTTGTTTTTGTATCATGAAGAAGTTTGGAAAACAAGTTTTAGAAAAATACAAGTTTTCAATTGAGCCAATATTTCCAAGTTACAAAAATAGTCCAAATCATTTGTAACATGCCTTGATTTTGTGCAAGCATGTTTGTTTATTAAAGTATTTTGGTAAAACTATTTTTGTAGATTTTTATGTATTTTATGAGATTTTTATGTGAGCCAAAGACCAAGTTTTTAATCCCTAGTTCAGACCTGACCTGGCTTCAGCCGGTCGACCGACCCGGTCGACCGACGTGCACAGACGTGCATGCCAGTTTTGCAGGATGGCCGGCCGACCGACCCGGTCGACCGTCCAGAGAGCTTTGCTCTCTGGAAAGGCCCCGGCCGACCGAGCGGTCGACCGGACAGAGAGATTGCTCTCTGTATCCTGGCTCGGTCGACCGACCGGTCGACCGATGGCTCAAACGGTCTGAAATATGACCGTTGGCCGCCGACCGGACGGTCGATCGTTAGGCCTAACAGACCCCAACGGCTAGTTTTTCTTAGCCTATAAATTTGGGGGTTTGGGCTATGTTTTTCAAAAAAAGATTTTGGAGACTTTTAGAGCCAGTTTTTCCCATTCTTTTCAGAGGTTTTCTCCACATATTTGAGAGCAAATATTTTCTATCAAAAGGGAAGATTTTATCAAGAGTGTTAAAAGTGATTCTTTGAGTTTTTTTCCTCCACCATTCTCATCCTAGTTTTCTCACACAAACACTTGAGCTATCCATTGATTATTCATCTTATAGGAGTGTTGTAGTGAGATAGTTTTTAGGTGATCAAAGAGTTGTGATCACCAAAGACTTGTTCTTTGTTCTTTGAGGAGGCGGACAAGTGTGTTCGCGGTGATTTAGAGTTCAATTGTGAACTCGTGGTTTGAGGTGCGGCCTCGGCAAGCTTGTGGGGCTTGCGTGTGTACGGGACTAGGGAGTCCGAGGGATTGTAGGTGTTGCGGCACCAAGGAGAGATCCATTGGGATCGTGTATATTGGAAATCCTTCGTGTGTCGAAGGCGGGGATGTAGAGCAAGTGTGCTCGAACCTTGAAACAAATCCCTTATGTTTGCGATTGCTCACTCTCTCTCTCTCTTGTCTCTTGTTAATATCTTGCATGCTTCTATTGTGTTTATCTTTACATGCTTGATATATTGTGTGCTTAATTGTTATACTTGCTTGGGATTGTTTGCTAACACTTGTATTCAACCAAGAGAGCCAACGGGACACCTCAACCCTTATCAAGGGGAATCTAGAGGAGTTTGTCTAGTGCCCTTCACGGGGAATTCAGCAACACTCTTGTTTTATATGTAGTGTTTAGTGTAAGAGTTTAGTTTAGGTCATAATAGCTTTTACTTCCGCATAATTTGGCATTAAGTGACCATTAGATTAGCCATCACCTATTCACCCCCCTCTAGGTGAACCTACAATTGGTATCAGAGCCAAGTGCTCTGAATTTGGGTCTAACAACCTAGAGTTAAATATCCTCATTTTTAGGCTAATCACGTATTTTGTACACACACCATGGACTTCATGTCACCACCCACCTTTGACATTCTTAACATCCAAATTTGGAAGGTTAAGATGTCTTTGTACCTCAAGGCCCTAGGCATTCATGTTTACCTTGCCATCACTAATGATTATTGTTTAAATGGTAAGAATCTTGAGGCTAATGCAAAAGCCCTTAATGCTTTAAAGTCAACACTAAATGATGATTATTTATCTAGGGTTTCTAACATTGATTCGGCTTTTGTAGCTTGGAACATCATCACCTCCCTTGGCGAAAAGGATCCATATTATGCGGGGAGCGATTCGGACGTTGGAAGCAACACCTCCAACTTGTGCTATATGGTCCAAGGGGATAACCCCCTTGAGGAACTACCGAATCCGAGGTAGATGAAAATGACATGTCATATGATGAGCTTGCTTGTTTTTGTCAACAATTACTTGAAAAATATGACATGTTAAGAAAAATAATAAAAATTTGAAAAAGGATTTTGATTGCATGCTTAAAGAAAATGATTCATTTAGAACTAAGGTTGCATGCTTAGAAAAAGAAAAAGAAGATTTGAAAAATGAGAATATTTCCTTGATGTCTAAATTGAATGATTTGTGTGAAGGAAATATGATTTTGAAAAATGAAATTATTTTGGTGAAAAAACAAAAATAAGTTATTTTTCAAGAAAACTCTTGTTTAAAAAGAAAAATTTTTGAAAAAGAAAAAGAAAAAGAAAAAGAAAAGGTTTCTAAAAAGAAAAAGACTTTTGATCATGCTTTACATGCCACCACCTCTATTGATCAAAATGAAGTTAAATTTTTGAAAAAGAAAATTGATTGTTTAAGTTCTACCTTGAGCTCTTGTGCCTTTAACTATACTAGATTGGAGTTTTTGTTTTCAAAGAAACAAACTCCACACATTCATGCACATCATCATCATGCATTTTCTTATGTTGCACGTCATGCTCACACTCACACACATGAGCATACCAAGGTTACACTTGTACACATTGTGGCCGCAAAGGCCATTTAGCAAAATTTTGTTTTGATAAGATGCAACATATTGATTTTGCTAATCATAAAAATTTTGGGTTCCTTATAAGACTAACCCCCAAGGACCCAAAAGAAAATGGGTACCAAAACCCCCAGCTTGTGTTTTTGATGTAGGTGAGGGCTCTCACAAAACGTGAGAGATTTGGTGCCTTGATGGTGGGTGCACTTGAACTAAAAGGACACATATTTGGAGCACCGCTATCAAGGAGGTTTTGGTGGGAAAGACCACCAAGCTTGGAGCTTTAGAGTTGGTAACAATCTCTAAACTCCTACTTTTTATGTACATGTTTTTTACATATATCATATTCATAGCATGTTCATGTTTTGTGTTCTTATGTGCTTCATGTGGTAAAAACATGCTTAGATGTAGTTTTTATCAAAACTTGTATTATTCATGTACAAATAGTGAGTTACATTTGATTTATATATGTTTGCACTTCATGCTCATTTGTACCCACTATATGCACATGTATAGGCTAGTTTTGATGATTTCCTCATTTACACTTGTTTTGTCAATTTTCGTGTTTTTACTTCATGTATATGCATTTTTATTCAAATCTAATAAATATACATGTATATCCTTTTTGAGTCTCTTGCCTTCATGCAAATACCTTTAATAGACTCTTTTATGTTTGGGATATGTATGCATATTATTAGATTTAGATAAATCATACATATACCTAGAAGTATGCTTTGTTTTTATGAAAAATGAATGTTCATGTTTGATTGATAAAAAAAAAATGAATTTTTATAATTTAAAATGATACTCACACTTTTTGAGCTTCAATGTCTATTTTCATGAAAATGCTATTTACATGACTTTTGAACACTCACACTTTATTTATTTTGTCATGACTTAGTTTCATGGACATATTTTTGAGCTTTATAGACTATGAGTGTAATATTTTGTGTATTTAGTTTTGTTTCATGAAAAACATATGATTTATTGTATTTTGAAGGATCTTTAACTAGTTTTTCAAAAATCAATTTATACTACTTATTTATTCTTCAAATTAGTAGTTTATGGGATATCCACATGATCCTACTTTACTTCAATCATATGGATAAATTCTTTTATGTTCTCAAGATTTGATGCTTTCTGAATTGAATATTAGTTTAAATGTTAGTTTTTGTCAACACTAGGATTTATACTTGTACATATTGTGGGTCACAAATAAATCTATATATGGTTGGGTTTGATTGCTTATTTGTGCCCATTAGGTGTGCTAGTATAGCCTAGTTTTGATTATCCTTACATTTTTAAACTTGTATTTCCATTTTGGATTTGTGTTATGATCATGTGCTTTCATTTCATGTATAGGTTTATTTTGCCAAACTTTAAGATATACATGTATACCTCTTGAGTCATTTGCCTTTCATGCAAATCTATATATATGGACTCAATTGTGTTTAGGGATATGTATGTATACTTCTTGTGTTGTCAAAACATACATATACCTTGAAATATAATTTTTCTTAATAAAAATTTTGTGGTGATTTTTATGTTTTCAAAATTTATGATAATTTTCACATTGTCTTATTTAAAGGAATATTGAGCTTCATTGCCATTTTCATGTGATTTACACATATTTCATGAAAAATATTTTTATTTTATTCCTTGATTGAAGGATTCCGTACTAGTTTTCAAACATTTTCATTTAACTAGTTAGAGTTCTTAATGTAGTAGATTATATGATGTATACACTTAAGCTTATTTTTTCTATTGATATCATTGGATATTTTCAATTGGTATCAATATGAACTTCTTTTGTATATACTCATATTTGTTTTCCTATATATGTATGTATCAATTTCATTTGGTATACTCATCTTTCATACATATATATGAGTTATTTGTGCTTGAGTTAAAATTGTTTTACATGTTTAAAGCACAAAGTTGTTTATGATAAGAAAATAAATATTTTAAGAAAAATTCTCAAGATTTGTTTTATTGAGAAAATTCAAAATTTTGTTTTATAAGAAAAATTCAAAATTTTTGATTTGTATTGCCTATATGCAGGAGAACTTAACATCTCTTCTACATATAGATTCATGTTGAGTGTATTGTATATTGAGGAGCTTGTCAACTCTTCTTTATGCGGTACACGTGTGTAGGGGGAGCTTCACATCTCCTCTTATGCATTACATAATATGTGTTATGTGAATTGGGGCTTGTCATCCCTTTTTCATGTAATGCATATGTGCAGGGAAGCTAACTTAGCGTCTTCCTCTTCATGATGTATATCGCATATAACCTTTCTTGATTGATTTGTTTTACCCCTTCTTTGGTTCTTTGTTTCGGACAAAAAGGGGGAGAAAAGTTTGATGATTTTGTTTTACTTTAACCCCTTTGTTGATGATTGACAAAAAGGGGGAGAGGTATTTGGTATATATGCATGCCTTTGTGGTTAAAGGATTTATGTTTATGCATATATGTTTTTGTTTTGCAAATAGGAGAAAAAAAATTGATTTGTTTTATGCTTGTTAGCATGTTTATCTTCTTGATTTGCATATATGTCATGTGCTTCATTTCCATATTATATTGTTTATTTGTTATGCATGAGTTAAGGGGGAGCTTCTTTGAAGCTTTACTTTAATCCATGCATATTTAACTTCATGAGTTTTGTCATCATCAAAAGGGGGAGATTGTTGGCCCAAAGGCCCATCACTCTAGTTTTGATGATGATCAACTCATGTAGTTATAGTACTAATGATCTTGTGTTTAATTAGTGACAGATTTGTTATCAAGATCTTAGTAGGTGTGGAGCTTCAACAAAGGATTTAAAGTCAAGTTTTGGAGCTAGCACCGGTTGATTCACGAGCCTATGCATCAAGACCACATCAAGAGTTGAGCTCGTTGGATCGTGTTTGGACTAAGTCTAGAAGATGAGAAGGCTTCAAGTGAAGACTTTAAGAAGATGAAGACTTGTGTCTAGGTATAAGATTTTTGCTTTTAGATAAAATGTAAAGGATAGAATAGTTGGTGGATTGCTCAAGTATATATCACACACACTCTCTTGATTTAGTTGTTTTTTCATAAAAGAATTTTCAGATTTAGAAAAGACTTTCATTTTGAAAAATACTATTTTGGTTTTTGGTGTTTCTCATGTACATGTCTTTTGAAACCAAAACCATGTTTAATGCTTAATGTGAAAAACATAGATATCTTATTTGTGTAGCGGATCATATCCATATACACTATGCTTTAATGAATTCAAAATATCTTATTTTTGTATCATGAAGAAGTTTGGAAAACAAGTTTTAGAAAAATACAAGTTTTCAATTGAGCCAATATTTTCAAGTTACAAAAATAGTCCAAATCATTTGTAACATGCCTTGATTTTGTGCAAGCATGTTTGTTTATCAAAGTATTTTGGTAAAACTATTTTTGTAGATTTTTATGTATTTTATGAGATTTTTATGTGAACCAAAAGACCAAGTTTTTAATCCCTAGTTCAGACCTGACCTGGCTTCAGCCGGTCGACCGACCCGGTCGACCGACGTGCACAGACGTGCACGCCAGTTCTGCAGGATGGCCGGCCGACCGACCCGGTCGACCGTCCAAAGAGCTCTGCTCTCTGGAAAGGCCCCGGCCGACCGAGCGGTCGACCGGACAGAGAGATTGCTCTCTGTATCCTGGCTCGGTCGACCGACCGGTCGACCGATGGCTCAAACGGTCTGAAATATGACCGTTGGCCGGCCGACCGGACGGTCGACCGTTAGGCCTGACAGACCCCAACGGCTAGTTTTTCTTAGCCTATAAATTTGGGGGTTTTGGCATTGTTTTTCAAAAAAAGATTTTGGAGACTTTTAGAGCCAGTTTTTCCCATTCTTTTCAGAGGTTTTCTCCACATATTTGAGAGCAAATATTTTCTATCAAAAGGGAAGATTTTATCAAGAGTGTTAAAAGTGATTCTTTGAGTTTTTTTCCTCTACCATTCTTATCCTAGTTTTCTCACATAAACACTTGAGCTATCCACTGATTATTCATCTTATAGGAGTGTTGTAGTGAGATAGTTTTTTAGGTGATCAAAGAGTTATGATCACCAAAGACTTGTTCTTTGTTCTTTGAGGAGGCGGACAAGTGTGTTCGCGGTGGTTTAGAGTTCAATTGTGAACTCGTGGTTTGAAGTGCGACCTCGGTAAGCTTGTGGGCTTACGTGTGTACGGGACTAGGGAGTCCGAGGGATTGTAGATGTTGCGGCACCAAGGAGAGATCCATTGGGATCGTGCATAGTGGAAATCCTTCGTGTGTCGAAGGCGGGGATGTAAAGCAAGTGTGCTCGAACCTTGAAACAAATCCCTTGTGTTTGCGATTGTTCACTCTCTCTCTCTTTGTCTCTTGTTTATATCTTGCATGCTTCTATTGTGTTTATCTTTACATGCTTGATATATTGTGTGCTTAATTATTATACTTGCTTGGGATTGTTTGCTAACACTTGTATTCAACCAAGAGAGCCAACGCGGCATCTCAACCCTTATCAAGGGGAATCTAGAGGAGTTTGTTCAGAGCCCTTCACGGGGAATTCGGCAACACTCTTGTGTTATACGTGGTGTTTAGTATAAGAGTTTAGTTTAGATCATAATAGCTTTTACTTCCGCATTATTTGGCATTAAGTGACTATTAGATTAGCCATCACCTATTCACCCCCCCTCTAGGTGAACCTACATATATATATGCATAAACAATGAATCAAACATGCATATATAAACACAAATCTTTTCCCCTTTTTTATTACTCATTAACAAATGGGTGAAGAGAAACAAACATTACCAATAAACATATTTTGAAACAAAATCTTGATACCAATAAAATAAATCAATTGAAAGAAACCAATTGAAAGTGAAACCATCTTTTTATCAAATTAAAATTAAATAATCTTTTTACCAATTGATACCAATAGAAAGATATGACACCAATTGAAAGTAAAAATCAATTTTTTTAGATAAATACTAAAACCATTTTATAATATTGATAACAAATTTAGAATAATACCAATTCAAGATTATTGATATCAATGTTGAAACAAAAAAAAGATTATTGATACCAATGTTGAAAATGTTAGCATATATCAAAATAAAATATTTTTCATCATAAAAGTGAGAGTAAGATACCAATAAAATCAACTGAAAGGTAAAACAATAATTTTTCTTCCCTTTATAAAATACCAATAAATAATGCATAAACTTGAAAAGATACCAATTATCATTAAGAACATAAAGCTTAGCATAAAATCATTTTGTGCTTTAACATGTATGGACTAAAAAGCACAAGAAAAATATCTATATGTATGTATGATTAGAGCAATATAATATCAATTTAGATATGATGCATACATATACATAGAAAACTATAGTATACAAAAGTCAATTTTCATTAAAATCATGTATATCTCATAACTGTCACCCTATTCATGCATATGTTTAAATAGATTTTCATGAGGATATACAAGGCATGGTCATCTATCCAACCGCCCTTTGAAGGTAGGGGTTTTCAAAAATAAGATTTGAAAATTATTTTAGCATCTTTGAAAACTTTACCAAATGAAGAATACGAGACTAGTTTTAAGATAATTTTAAAAGCTAATACGAAATCCTTCAAGCAAGTAATAAAACAAATATATATTTCATAATATATGAAAATTACACGATAATCTACACTCAAAAAGCTATGAAACAAATATAGGCTTATGGATCAAAACCATGAGTAAACAAAAGATATAGAGTGAGTAAGAATCATGTAAGAAATATATACATGGAAATAAATTAATGAAGCTCAATTGAAATTTCTTACTCAAAAACATGAAATCATCAAAACTAAACAAGCTTCAAGGTATTTGTATGTTTTCTTGAAACTAAAGTATACATACATATCCCAAATATAAACGAGTCCATAAAAAAATATTGCATGAAGGCAAGTGACTCTAGGATAGATATGTATAGCTATAGTTTTGAACAAAATGAACATATACATGAAGAAAAACATAAAAATATAAACAAAAATAGGAAAAATAAGTAAAGATACAAGAATCATAAAAACAAGGTTATACAAGTACATCTAATGAGTACACTTGAGAAATAAAGCACAAACACATAATAATCAAGTGTGGCTCAATAGATTCCAAACGTGTGTGGTTCATGACACATTGGTTCAAAATGGAGCTCAAATAATCAACACTCTTCTTCAAAGCACATATGTCATTTTTAATAGAAGACAATGTGGTGCATAGAAGCACAAGAAGATGAAGCTATAACAACATGGAAAACATGAGAATCAAAATCATTTTTTAAAGAAACTTTTTTCTTTGAAACTAAATCAAATTCTTTTGAAATTAAAATAATTTTATTTTTTAAAGAATTATTTTCTTTTACAACAAAATCAAGTTTTGAAGACAAAACCTCATTCTTCTTCAAAACATCATTAAGCTCATTTTTATTTTTCAAAATTTTATTTTTATTTAAAACAAGGTCAAGTTGGGCTTTTAATGAATCCCGTTCATTTGAAACCACAACTTTTTCTTGCAAAATCAAATCAAGTTTAGAAATAAGTTCTCATTTTCTTCTTTTAATTTAAAACTCTTTTCTTCAAAGCTTTGTACTTTTAAAGCAATTTTTTCAAAATTTTGAGAGTTCTTCATTTAAAGCATGTGTATCCGTAGCATTATCATCACATGAAGAACTAGGACAATCATCTAATTGAGTGTTTGAGTTTATCAAAAGAGAGTCATTCCCTTGGACCATGAAGCAAGCATGGTCATACTTATCTCCACTGGATTCTCTCTTTAAATGTTTGTCATTTGTTGCTCGAGAGAGGTCAATGTGTTCCACACTGCAAAAGCGGAATCACAATGAGAAACTATAAAAAAAAATGTTCTTTGCTTGGTGTTTGCCTAAGTGCATGCAATGCTTGTGTATTGGCCTCAATGCACTTATCATTACCAAAATAGGATTTCTTGGTAATAGCAAGATAGACATGCAATCATAAGGCTTTTAGATATGAACTCATTTTAAATTTCCACATATCTATATTAGAATCATCAAACATAGGTGGAGTAAGATAATCCATAAGTGTAAACTAAATGTGTACAAAGAAAATCTAAATTAGCAATGAAGGATCACACTCCTAGGTGGTTAAACCGAATATCAAGAACCCTAGCCCTGACACCAATTGAAAGTACACCTAGAGTGGGTGGGGTAAATAGGTGTACAAGTTAATCTAAGACAAATGATGTAGAATTAAAAACTAATTGCTAACACACTATATGTAACCAAGAGTGAGCATGAAGGGCTCTGGAACTACTCCTCTAGATTTCTCTAAACTAAGAGTTGAAGTGCTTTAAAAGCTTTCTTGATTAAACACAAGCGTGGACACACAAACAATACCAAGCATGTATATGATATGAGCAATGTAAAACAATGCAAAATATAAGAGAGATAGAGTTGAGAAATAGAAGATCAGATGCAAACACGAGAATATATTTTGAAATTCGAACCATTGCTCTACGTCCCCGCCTTCACACAGAAAGATTTTCACTATGTCCAAACAGGACCTTCCACAAAGGAACCTCCACTGAGGAATTACATCTCAACACGGGAAGTACACAACTCCACTCTCTCAAACACTATCACCTCTATACAAGAAGGAAGGTACAAAGCCAAAGCAAAGAAAATATCACAATCTTGGTAATCCAATAATCACAAACAACTCTTGGTGATCTCAAAAGATCACAAACAATTTTTCTCACAAAAAAATCCTAAAGATAGGTTTAGAATTGATAGCTCAAGTGTGAAAAAATAAAGTGTTTTGAGAAAGAAACAATAAAGAAAACACTTGGGAAAAACTTTTTGATAGATATGAAATTTAAGAACAAAACTAAAATTTCCAAATCTTGTTTTTCTTTGATTTTCCAAAATCTTTGAAACAAATAAAGATAAGAATTTTTGGCACAAAAACTTCTTTAGAAAACTAGCTGAAAACACTTGAGAAGATGGAAAAAATTGTTGTTAAAAATCTTTGCTAAAACTAGCCTCAAAGACCTATTTATATAGGGGACTGAAAAATATAGCCATTGAGGTCCAGAAGAGGTCAGAATGACCTGTCGGTCGACCGCCAGGTTGACCATCAACGATCAGATTTTCGACCGTTGGGGTTATCGGTCGACCACCCTAAGGCACAATGAGATTTTTCTCACTGTCGATCGACCGTGGCCAAAACCAGAGAGCTCAGTCCCTGGGTCAGTCGACCGTCTGGTTGATCGGGGCTAGATCCAGAAGGCAAGCTCTCTGGATCGGTTGACCGTGCGGTCGACCGGCCCTAGGCCAAAGAACTTGTGCACGTCCTGTGCACATCGGTCTACCGCTTGATTGACCGAACCCAAGTTCAGTCGACTAGTTGGTCGACCGCAGGTAGTCCAGAACAGGGTTTTAGGTTTGAAAAAGTTGGCTTTTAAATACCTATAAAATCCCATAGAACTTCATAAATTTCACAAAAATAAGTTCTTATAAATATTTGAAGTATAAATATATGTGACCAAAAATCAACACATATTACAAACTATTTGAACTATTTTGAGGCAAGACAATTAAGCTTCAAACCAAAAACCATATTTTCCAAAAATAAACTTTTAAATGAAAAATCAGTTTTTCTCTAAACTTGTATATATACAAAAATATGATATTTAAACACTTTTAAAGCATATTGTGTATGGATAGAATCCAATAGACATATAAAAGATATATCTATTTTTTGACATTAAATCTAAAATTAAGTTTTGATAAAAATAAAACTTAAAACACATGACTAGATACACATCAAAATAAGTTTATAAGTATTATGAACTATCAATGTATATGGATGAAATTCAATATACCTATAAACTATGTAAAACTTGTTTTGATTCTACTTATTCATGAAAACCATAAATGTATTCTTGAAAATAAAAAACGGTTAAACCGAAACCAAAACTTTTGAACTTTTATGTGTGTGTATACTTGAGCATATCAAGACTAACTATACTTATAAAAGATCTAAATAAAAACTAAAACAAACCTAATCGAAGTCTTCTTGTTGTTCTTCATCTCCAAGATGACTTGATCCAAACTTGATTCAAAGAGCTTGACTCCATTCGAGTGCCAGATGCAATCTTGACGTGCGAGCTCTTGAATCAACATGTGTTAGCTTCAAAACTGGCTTTGAAACCTTTGTTGAAGCTAAACATATACTAAGATTTTGACAATATTTGAAACTTATTAAACACAAGATCATTAGTAAACTAACTTTCATATGTTTGTCATCATTTAAACTAAGGTGAAGGGCCTCTGGGCCAACATGAGGAAGACAATGCTGAATGTGTGAGAAAGAGAAACTATGGGTTTAAGTTACATGTGGGTGAGAGAGAAGAAGGAGTGGAAGAGGGAGAGGGAGAGGGGGCTCAAGAATGACATTGTTCGTAGGGAGGCCACGGGCTGCAGTTGAGAAGGGAAGAGAAAGAAGGAGATGAAAGAGAGAAAAAGAGAGAAGAAGAGGTGGCGGCAGATTAGGGTGCAGTTAAGGTTAGGGTTAATGGAAAGAATGATAGAGATAAGTATATGAGAGATAGGTGGGCTTGATTTGTGGGCTCGCTAAGAAAAATGGATAGAAAAATAAGGAATGAAGTGGGATTCTTGGCTTTAAAATATATAAGAGAAATGCGAGCAAATGGGCTGGGTCCATATTTGGGCTTGGGTTCAATTAAATTGTAAATAGAAAATGAGAGAGAGAAAACTGGGTTGTGCTTGGATGGGCTTGCGGGCTGAAAGAAAAAGAGAGGAAAAAAGGAAGAAAAAAAGAAATGGGCCATGCTTGGATACAGGCCAAGGGAAAAGTAGAAAAAATGAGAGAGAAAGAGAGGAAGGGAAAATAATATCAATAAAAAATAATAATTAATAACAATTCATAATACTAACTCACACCAAATAGTAATTAATCTATTAATACAAATTATATTGTAATATTATTATATATTACTAAATCATGTATTATGAAATAGGAATATTACATACAGGCAACTTGTAGCAAAAGTCAGGTGAAGACCTGAGCAGCAAAAATCAGAAGTCTGAATGTGTTACCGGTCACATGATGTCTGAGTTGAAAATCACCTAGAGAGGGGGTGAATAGGTGATGAGCTAATCAAATACAAAATTTAAAAACTTATCCTAACTAAAACTAACACACAAATAGATGCCAAAGAGTGAAACTGAATTCTTGGTGAAGGGCTCTAGCACTTCTCCTCAAGTTTCCTCTTTAATAAGAGTTGATGTGCTTAATTTCTCTCTTGGTTCAAACAAGTGTAAGAACATTAAATTATATCAAGCATGTAAAGATAGGCATATAATAGCAAGTAAGATATAAACTAGAGTGAGTTAAGCTGAGTTGAGTTGAGAGAGAGAGATGATGAGCAATCAGAAACATGGGAGAATTGTTTTGAGGTTCGAACCACTTGCTTTACGTCTCCGCCTTCACTGCAATGAAGGATTTCCACTATACACGATCCCAAAATATCACTGAACAATACAAGTTTCCTCAAGAACTCTTGGACCCGCAAGTCCCTCACTCGGTACCGCAATGAAATCACCTAGAGGGGGTGAATAGGTGACTAGATAATCTAATGGTGAATTAATGTGAAATTAAAACTATTTACGCAAATTAAAAACTCTTAAGCTAAACACACCAAGTATAACACAAGAGTGTAGTCGAATTCCTCGTGAAAGGCTCTGGACTATCTCCTCAAGATTCTTCTAGATAAGAGTTGAGGTGCCACTTTAGCTCTCTTGGTTGAATACAAGTGCGAGCAAACAATCCCAAGCATATAACAATTATGTTGGCCCAGAGGCCTTCCACTCTAGTTTTGATGATGATTAACTCATGTAGATATGTTTACTAATAATCTTGTGATGTTTAGTTTTAGATCTTTAACCAAGATATTAGTTGGTGATTAGCTTCAACAAAGAGTTTTGAAGCCTTTCACATGGTGATTCCAGAGCCTGAGCAATAAGATCATACTTAGCACTTGTTGGAGTCTAGCTCGGTGGATCACGGAGTTTTGGATCGAGTCGACTTGAAGACGGAGTTCATCAAGAAGACCTCGGTACCTAGTTTAGATTTTGTTTTAGATCCATGTGTAAAGACTAGATAGTGTGATATGCTCAAATTCACAACATACACACGTTTCATGTTTTGGATCTTGGTTTTTGGTTTTTGGTTTAACCGATATTGGTTTTCATGAATAGATAGTATATCAAAACAAGTTTACTTGGTTTTATGTATATTAGATTCATTCTATATACATGTATGCTTCATGTCTTAAATAAACTTAAGTTTGACATACCTATTCATGTATCTAGGTTTTGTGTTTTTAACAAAACGTATTTTCAGAATTAAAGTCAAAAACTATGATATACACACACACACACACACACACACATATACATACATACATACATACATACATATATATATACATACATACATATATATATATATATACATATATACATATATATATATATACATATATATAAATATATATATATATACATATATATATATATACACACACATATATATATATATATATACACACACATATATATATATATATATATATATATATATATATATATATATATATATATATATATATATATATATATATATGTGTGTGTGTTTTTCTTGTATATTGGATTTCTATCCATATGCAACATGCTTCAAAGTGTTTAAGTATCATGTTTTTGTATTTGGATAAGTTTTTGGACAAAACAATTTTCTGTTGAAATATCCAAGTTTGGAAAAATACGGTTTTTGGTTTTCAAAATTTTTCCATAACACAAAAATGGTTCAAAATGATTGTTATTTGTGTTGAAATTTTTAACACATGTTTGTATATCATATATAAAGTTAGAAACTATTTTTTTGGAATTTTAGAAGATTTATGAGAATTTTTAGAATTATTTAAAACAAGTTTTTCTGTCCCACAACAGAACCTGCCGGCACTGGCGGTCGATCGGGCCAGTCAACCGGATCCAGAGTCGGTCGACCGGGCCGGTCGACCGATGTGCACCAAACGTGCATGCTTGGTTTTCCACTTGGGCCGGTCGACCGAGCGGTCGACTGACTGCAAGCACCCCACTCTCGGGTGGGGGTGCGATCGACCGACCGGTTGACCGTAAGGCAAGGGCGGTCGACCGGACGGTCGACCGGCCAGAGAGCATTTGCTCTCTGGATTTGGGCGGTCAACCGAAAGCTTCCAACGGTCAAAAATTTGACCGTTGGCGGTCGACCGCAAGCCGCCAAGAGCAGAAATCTGCTCTAACGACTAGTTTTTGTTGGAGGGCTATTTAAGCCCCATTTGTTTGGGTTTTGAAAAGGTTTTTGAAGAAGAAAAATTTCCCTATTCTATGGTTTTAAAAACAAGTTTTCAAAAGTGTTTAAGAGCTTAAAGATTTCATCTTTATTGTTTTCAAGGGTTTTGGAAAAATCAAAGAAAAATAGGTTTTTGGGATATTGCTTTAGATCCTCATTTCTATCATATTGCAAGTGTTTTCCCAAGGATTTTTCTTTGTTATTTGATTCCCAAAACACCTTGATTTCCACTTGAGCTATATCATTCTATCCTATTCTATAGGATCTTTTGTTTTGTAGGAAAAGAGATAGTTTGTGGTCTTTGTAACCACCGAGTTGTAAACCCCTTTCTTTGTGGATATTCCTCTTTGGTAGAGGTTGATTTGGGTTGTGGTTTGCTCCCTCTTTGGTAGAGGTTGAGGTTGTGGTTTACTCCCTCTTAGTGAGGTGGAGTTGGTGTTGGATTTGTATCCCTCTTTGGTAGAGGTGGATTGTGGTTGTTTGGCTAAGGGCCTACCCCTCTTGTGTGAGGTGGTGTTTGTATTGCCTCGGTGGAGGTTGTATTAGTTGAGAGAGGAGTTCGGTACTCCTAGTGGATTGAAAATCCTTCTCGGTGAAGGCGGGGATGTAGAGCTGGGTGCTCGAACCTCGAAACAAATCTCGTTGTTTGCGTTTGATCCATTGACTCTCTTTCTCTTTCTCTTTATTTGTGTTATGCATTGATTCATATTGCCATATCACTTACATGCTTGTGTGTTTGTGTGCCTCACTTGTGCTTAACCACGAGAGCTTCATATAGCACCTCAACTCTTATTCAGAGGAATCAAGAGAAGTTAGTCCAGAGCCCTTCACGGGGAATTCGGCTACACTCGTTGGTTGCATTTAGTTCATTAGATTAGCGGTATACCTGTTCACCCCCCCTCTAGGTGTACTTTCAATTGGTATCAGAGCCTACGCTCCTGATATTTGGTTTAACCACCTAGGAGTGTGATCTTGGTTAGCTAATCTATCATTTGCATTTTTACACATATATATTGTTTGCACACACTCATGGATTGCTTGTCACCTCCCATGTTTGATGTTTCCAACATTGACACATGGAAATTTAGGATGTCCATGTATTTGAAAACCCTAGGCTTGCATGTTTTCCTTGCCACTACCAAGAAATGCTATCTTGGTAACCACAACCATATAGGGGCCAATACACAAGCCCTTGAGGCTATTAGAAGCACGCTAAATAAAGATTATCTTATGCTTGTTTCTAACCTTGATTCCGCCTTTGCAGAGTGGAACAAGTTGACTTCCTCCGAGCTTCAAATGCCCAACATCATGGAGGATGAATCTAGTGGGGAATCCGAGCCACAATGCTTTATGGTCCAAGGGAATGACTCCCTTGAGGTATACTCGGAAACTCAATTAGATTGTGATGATGCTAGTTCTTTATGTGATGATCATGTTGATGCCAATGCCTTGAATGAAGAACTATCCATTGTTTGTGAAAAATTAATGAAAAAATATACTCTTTTGAAAAAGAAGAGTTTTGAACTTAATAAAGAAAATAAGGATTTATGTTCAAGACTTGATTTGATTTTGCAAGAGAAGGAAGAGATTTTTAGTGAACGTGACTCACTTAAATCTCAACTTGAACTTGCCTTAAAGGAAAATGAATTTTTAAAACTTAAAAATGATTGTGAAACAATTTTGAAGAAAAATGAAAACTTGTCTTCAAAAGTTAATTTTGTTTTAAAAGAAAATGATTCTTTAAAAATTAAAATTGCTTCTATTTCTAAGGATTTAGAAAGTTGTTTAAAGAAAAATGAATCTTTGAAAATAGTATTGATACTCATGTTTGCCATGCTAGTATAGCTTCACCTAGCTCACCTATTGCATGCCACACTTCTTCTTTAATTGAAAATGATATATCCATGCTTAAGAAGAGAGTAGATTGTTTGGGCTCCACTTTGAGCTATTGTGTTTTGAGTCATACACATTTGGAATCTTTGTTTCAAAAGAAACAAGTTCCATCTTTACATGCACACCCTCCACGGCATACACATGCTACTCACGGTCACAACTATCACACTTTGTATGCTCATGTGTACACTTGTACACATTGTGGACGTAAGGGCCACCTTGCTAAGTTTTGCTATGATCGTATATTTGATGTAAATTTAGCAAATAAATTGTTTGGGTTAGAAAAGGAACTAACCCTCATAGACCCAAAAAGATATGGGTACCAAAGACCACCCCTATTGTATTTGATGTAGGTGTGGGCTCTCGCATGACGTAAGAGTGATGGTACCTTGAAGTGGATGCGTTCCGAGCTTAAAGAGAACTATTTGGATGCATCACTTTCAAGGGATGTTTGGTGGAGAGGACCACCATGTTTTGGAGTTTATGGAGATGTGCCCTATCGGTTTTGGTAACGATCTCTAACTCCTCATATTGTTTACATGCTTTCATTTCATTGTTTATAGCATGTTTTGATGTTTATTGATTATTATGACTATGCCATGTTAATTAGATTAGTGATATACATGTTAGTTATTTGAGACACCCATGTTTAATATGGACTTATATCATTGTGTTCTCACTTTGTTTTAAACTAATATGTATGTCCTAGATCTAATGCATGTGTGTAAACATAATGATCATATGGATGTTTGATATTTGTTTTGATGCTTTATGTTTGATTAGTGTGTTAAATACCATGATTATTAGACCATTGACATACATGTATAGCTTTTGAGATCACCCATATTCATATGGATCTTTCTTTGTGTTTTCACATATGTTTAGCTATTATGTATATCATAACTCTAATAGCATGTGAATTTACATAATGATCATATTTATATTTATCATGTTGATTTATGTCTTGTTTTATGCTTCAAGATTTGATTACATGTTTAAATGTTAGTTTTCATTAAAACTAGGATATATATATATATATATATATATATATATTATATATATATATGTGTGTATATATATATATATATATATATACTTGTACATATAGTGGGCTACAAATAGATCATTTATATGTGTTTGTGCTTGAACGCTCATTTGTACCCATTAGATGTGCTAGTATAGTCTAGTTTTGATGATTCATGCATTTGACATGTATTCCTATTTTATCCACGTTTTCATGTTCATGTGTTTTCACTTCATGTATATGTTTATTTTGTCAAACCTTAAGATATACATGTATACCCTTGAGTCATTTGCTTTTCATGCAAATCTTTATTATGGACTTAAATTGTGTTTAGGGATATGTATGTATACTTCTTATTTTGTCAAAACATACATATGACTTGAAGTATAAATTGTTTCTAATGAAAATTTAGTTTTTCATGTTTTCATGTTTAAAGGAATTTCACATGAGCTTATTGACTATCTTTCATGATTATGTTCTTCACATTTTATTTGAACACTCACCTTTATTGTTTACTCATGCTTTGTTTTCATGAGTCATATTCATACTTCATTTGATCTTGAGTGTTGGCTATCATGTGATTTACATAGTTTTCATAAAATATATTTTTATTTTATTCCTTACTTGAAGGATTTCGTACTAGTTTACAAGTTTTTCCATTTAACTAGTTGCGGGATTTTTCGTTATGGTAGTGTTTTCAAACATACTATATTTTTCAAACCTATTTTTGAAAACCCCTACCTTCCACGGGCGGTTGGATGGGCGACCATGCCTTGTATGCTCCTTATTGAAAATCATTTTTAAACTTGTGCATGAAATGGGTGGTAGGTTATATGAGGTATACACTTGATCGTATTGTTGTTTCAATTGGTATCATAGGATCGTTTCAATTGGTATCAATATTGACATTCTTCTTGTATACTCATATATGAAAATCACCTAGAGGGGGGGGGGTGAATAGGTGATAGTGCTAATCTAGAAACTAAATACGGAAGCTAAAATAAATTTGCACAAACACTTAATACAACCAACAAGTGTAGCCGAATTCCCCGTGAAGGGCTCTGGACTAACTCCTCTTGATTCCCCTAGATAAGGGTTGAGGTGCTATATGAAGCTCTTGTGGTTAAGTATAAGTGAGGCACACACAAACAAGCCAAGCATATAAGAATGAGCAATATGAAATAATGCAAGGCAACACAAGAAATATGAGTGATATGAATGAAGAATGATGCTTTGTACAAATAAAAGAGAGAGGGTTTAGAGGCAATGGATCAAACGCAAACACAATGATATGTTCCGAGGTTCGAGCCCCTAACTCTACGTCCCCGCCTTCACCGAGAAGGATTTCTAATCCTCTATCTTGTCCACCGAGGACTCCCACCGAGGGAACCTCCACCGAGGAGGATTTGTACAACCGGGAGTACCGAACTCCTCTCTCAAACACCACCTCACAACCGAGGGGTAGGCCAGTAGCCAAACAACCACAAACACCTCTACTGAAGAGGGTTACAACCAAACTCCAACTCCACCTAACCAAGAGGGAGTAAACAAACAATCTCCACCTCTACCAAAGAGGGAGCAAATACCAACCCAATATAATAACCTCAACCTCTACCAAAGAGAGAGCAACACAAGAAATCAAGGGTTTACAACAAGTGGTATGTCTCAACCACAAACCTCTTTCCTTTTTCTACTAAACAAGATCCTAATAGAATAGGATAGAAGATAAGCTCAAGTGTGGAAAACAAAGTGTTTTGATCAAAGAAATTCTCTTGGGAAAACACCAAAATAGATATAGAAATTTTAGACCAAAACTAATTCCCAAAAAACTAATTTCTTTGAAATAAAACAAAACACTTTAAAAACAAATAGATGAATCTTTTGGCACTTAAAACACTTTTGAAAACTTGTTTTAAAACCAGAGAATAGGGAAATTTTTGCTCTCAAAAATCTTAGCCAAATCCCAAAGAAAATGGGGTTTATATAGGCCAAACAGAAAACTAGCCGTTAGGCTGATCTGTCAGCCTGACAGGCTTACGGTCGACCGGCCAGTCGACCGCCAACAGTCATAAAGGGAAACCCGGTCGACCGCTCGGTCGACCGCCCAGATACAGAGAGCAAAGCTCTCTGGTCCAGTCGACCGGCCCATTACCTGGCCAGACGTGCACAGACCTGTGCACGTCGGTCGACCGCTCGGTCGACCGGCCCTTGGTGCGGTCGACCGACCTGGCCTGTCAGCCACTGTTCTGGGTCAGAAACAGGGGTTTAAGAATATTTTTAAAAATTCTTTTATCTCTTCTAAAAATCCCCAAAAATAGTTTTAACATTTTGTATTGATATATAAACATGTGATAAAAATTTCAACTCAAATATCAAGCAATTTGAAACATTTTTGTGTCTTATCATTTTTACCAAAACCAAAAACTGTATTTTATCAAACTTGGATTTTTCAATAGGAAATCTGATTTTTCCTAAAACTCATTGAATCACAAAAACATGATATTTAAACACATTGAAGCATGTTGCATATGGACATAAGTCCAATATACATGAAACATATATATCATAGTTTTTGTCTTTAATTCCAAAATAATGTTTTGTTAAAAATACCAAAACATAAAATACATGAATAGGTATATCAAACTAAGTTTGTATAAGTCATGTAAGAATGTGTGTATATAGAGCACATCTAATATACATAAAAACAAAGTAAACTTGTTTTGATCAATCTATTCATGAAAACCAAATCCAAAACACAACTTGTGTGTGTTGTGCGCTTGAGCATATCAACTATTCTAAGCTTTACAAATTGATCTAAAACTCAATCTAAATTAGGATACCTAAGTCTTCTTGACGATCTTCCATCTTCAAGTCGACTCGATCCAAAACGTGATCCCCCGAGTGCAAAGGTATGATCTTGATGCTCGGGCTCTGGAATCACCATGTGAAGGCTTCAAAACTCATCTTGTTGAAGCAATCACCAACTAATATCTTGCTAAATGATCTGAAATTAAAATCACAAGATATTAGTAAACATAACTACATGAGTTAATCATCATCAAACTAGAGTGGAAAGCCTCTGGGCCAACAATCTCCCCCTTTTTGATGATGAAAAAACTCATGGAGTTATATATGTAAGGATTAAAGTTAAGCTTCAAAGAAGCTCCCCCTTAACTCATGCATAAACAAATAAAACATAAATATATGCAATGAATGCTAAACATGAAACATACAATAAAACATGTTTTTATATTAATTGAAATTTTCAAAAACAAACATGCTCTAGATACCAATTAAATTAAATAAAACATGCTCTAGATACCAATTATACTTAATATATGCAAAACATAAATATGCATATAAAACTCAAACTCAAAGTCTTTCTCTAGATACCAATTAAACTTATTAAACTTAATATATGCAAAACCATAAATATGCATATAAAACTCAAACTCAAAATCTTTCTCCCCCTTTTTGTCAAACATCAACAAAGGGGTAAAGATCAAAACAATAAATTTTTCTCCCCATTTTGTTTGAAACAAAGAATCAACAAAAGGGTCAAAACAATAAAAACAATGTTCTCCCCCTTTTTGTCTAAAACAAAAACAAAGTCAATAAGAGGTGACATTAAACATGATACCAATGAAAAAATATGTCAATGAAGTGCCTCTTGATACCAATTTAAAAAATGAAAACAACATCTTGATACCAATTGAAATAATTGTTCATTTTAAACATATGATATCAATTGAAATTATTATTTTCTATCATAAAGTAAGGGAACAAAATACCAATTGAAAACTAAAATACGAGCTTTCTCCCCCTTTATTATGAAAAACCAACTAAAAACATGCATAAGCTTGTTTAAGGATACCATTGAAAACTAATCAATTGAAACAAGATATTCATTTAAACATACAAGCTTAAGCATAAACAAAATATATATGTATGAAAAATTTAATACCAATCGAAATTGATACTATTGGAATTGAAAGCATACATACATACAAACATATATGAGTATACAAGAAAGGTCAAAATTGATACCAATTGAAAGAATCCAATGATACCAATTGAAACAACAATAATATCAAGTGTATATCTCATATAACTTAGCCTCCCAACCATGTTCAAGTTTAAAATGATTTTCACTATAAAGCATACATGAGCATGATCTCCCATCCATCCACCCTTAGAAGGTAGGGGTTTTCAAAAATAGGTTTGAAAGTATAAAGTATGTTTGAAAAACTCTACCATGACGAAGAATCCGAACTAGTTAAATGGAAAAACTTGTTAACTAGTACGAAATCCTTCAAGTAAAGAATAAAAAAATTATTTTTCATAAAACTATGTAAATCACATGATCACTAAAACACTCAAAATCAATAAAGCTCATATCATACTAATGAAAATAAAATCATGAGAAACTATAAACAGGGTGAGTGTACAAGATATATGTGAAATACAAGGTCATGAAAATAGGCATTAAGCTCAATATTCCTTAAAACACGAAAATCATCAAAACTTGATTTCTTCAAGGCATATGTATGTCAAGTACAAACTAAAGTATACATACATATCCAAAACATAACGAGTCCACAAATGTATATGCATTAAGGCACATGGCTCAAAGGATGTATATGTATAAATAATAGTTTGGATAAAATAGACATATACATGAAGTTAAACAAAAACACATGAAAACATGAATAACGCGAAAAAAACTAAATTTTCATTAAAACAAATTTCATTCAAGGCGTATGTATGATTTGTCAACACAAGAAGTATACATACATATCCCTAAACATAATTTGAGTCCATATATATAGATTTGCTGAAAGGCAAATGACTCAAGGGGTATACATGTATATCTTAAAGTTTGGCAAAAATACACATATACATGAAATGAAAACTCATACACATAAAACAAAACCAAAAATAAGAATACAAGTTTAAAATGTATGAATCATCAAAACTAGACTATACTAACACATCTAATGGGTAAAAATAAGCATTCAAGCACAAACAAATATAAATTTACTTGTGACCCACTATATATACAAGTATAAATCCTAGTCTTAATGAAAACTAAGATTTAAATATATATTCAAAATTTAAAGCATAAGACAAAAATTAACATGAAAAACATAAACATGATTATTATGAAAATTCACATGTTATTAAACCTATGATAAACATGATAGCTAAACAATGGTGAGAACACTAAAATAATGATCCATATTAAACATGGGTGTCTCAAAATCTATACATGCATGTCAAGGATCTAATAATCATGGCATTTTCATGCTAATCTATAAACCACAAAACATGCTAATAAAGAATAGAATGAAAAGCATGTGAACAATAATTAAGAGCTAGAGATCGTTACCAAAACCTAGAAGGCAACTCTCCAAGTCTCCAAAACATGGTGGTCCTCTCCACCAAACATCCCTTGAAAGTAATGCATCCAAATAGTCCTCATGAAGCTCGGAACGCATCCATTCCAAGGTACCGCTACTCTCACGTCATGTGAGAGCCCACACCTACATCAAATACAATAGGGGTGGTCTTTGGTGTTGGCCCAAAAGGTTACACTCTCCATTTGTTTAGAGTTTTGATGATAACAAAACAAATAAGTGCTATTTTGTACTAATTAGTTTGTTTAGATAAGTTTCAGGTTAGTACCATATTTGGAGGCCATTGCTTAGCTATTGCAAGAATTTCTAGGTTCATGAAGCAAAGAAGACTTTTTGCATATCAAGGAAGGAACATAGAAGAGAAGGCTCTAGCAAGGCATCGCATGGCTCAAGACTTCAAGATAGCTCAAGATAATCTATTAGATTTGTTTTTAATTTAGAATTTTGTTAAAGAATAGTGAATAGGTTTGAAGCTCTATCACACACGTTTTTGCACACATCTTGTTTCTAACATAAATAGTTTGATATACATACTCATGTGTTTTAAGTTTTGTGTTTTATCAAAACTTATTTTGGCACTGGAATTTATGACAAAAACTTTGATGAATATAGGATTATGCTTCAAATGTTTAAATATCATATTTTTGTATTTGGAAGAAGTTTTGGACAAAACGTATTTTCTAGTCAAAATCCAAGTTTTAGAAAATATAGTTTTTGGTTTTTGGTAAAAATGATAAGTGTCAAAAATAGTTCATATTGATTGATATTTGAGCTAAACTTTGTACCACATGTTTATATATCAATGCAAAATGATAAAACTATTTTTGGTGATTTTTTAGGAGTATTAAAAGATTTTTCAAAATATTTTTAAAACTGTTTTTCTGTCAATTCCAGACTTCATCCAGTCGACTAAGTCTTCTGACTAGTCGACTTGACTAGAAGTCGGTCGACCGGGTCTGTCGACCGACGTGCACAAATCTGTGCACGTTTGGAAATCTTTGGACGGTCGACCGTCCCGGTCGACCGATCTGAGAGCAGAGCTCTCTGTTTGTTTGGGTCGACCGGGCCGGTCAACCGTAGCTCGCACGGTCATTTTCTTTGTACTAGCGGTCGATCGGGCCGGTCGACCGGACTAGCCGTTTGAACAGTAACGGCTAGTTTTCTGAGCAGATTTATTTTTGTCCTTTTCTCACTTAAGTGTGTTTAAGTGACATGTTTTGGTTTTAATACTTTCTGATTAGCCTTAAAAATGTTTTATCTTCTAACCCTAGCCCTCTTCTATAAATAGGGGTGTTTGGGGAGAGATTGGTTTAACTAATTATTACAAGAAAAATTATCAAAAATTTCCAAAAGTTTAAGGCATTCAAAAGATTTGGTTTCTTGGTTTTGTGCTGAAATTCTCTCTCATTTTCTGAAGTGTTTTCAAGAATTCTCTGATTTCATTTTCTTTTCTCCTTACACACAAGAGCTTCATTCCTACTCATTAATTCTCTAAGGACCTTTGTAAGGGAAGAGAATTTTGCAAGAGAGAGTTTGTGGTCTTTTGACTACTCAGAGATTGCTTGTACTTGAGATTGTGGAGTTGGGTACTCCAGTGTATTTGTGACATCTTTGTGATAGTGGAAGTGGTTGGAATCCTTCTGGGGAAGGCGGGGAAGTAGAGCTGGGTGCTCGAACCTCGATAACAAATCTTGGTGTTTGCGTTTGGTTTACTTTTCCTTGTTCTTGCTCTTAATTGTCATTGCTATATTCACTTGCTTTGTGAGATTGTTGCTCCATATTTTTTAATTGTGCATTGATTAGCATTATCACCTATTCACCCCCCTCTAGGTGATTTTCAATTGGTATCAGAGCTTGGACTCTAGGTTTTGGCTTAACATCCATAAAGAGATCCTTAAAATTTGCTAATCAACATTTGCATTCCATTTGTCATCACTAGTAAACATGGCCGATAACATCAAAACCCCTCCTAAATTTGATGGACTCAACTTCCCTATTTGGAAGTGATAGGTAGTGAATAATGCATAATTGTCATCATATATACCATCGCATTTGCACATTTATTTATATTATAATGCACATTTATTAATATTTCTTTATTTAATATGTGCAGGCCTCAAATTATCAATTAAATAAAGAATAAAGCTTAAAGAGCCCAAAAGCCCAAGATCCAAGCCCATGTTTGAAGCCCAGGTGAAGAAGCGCAAATACAGAAATTCAAAATGCAAATACAAGGGCTAAAAGTTGCAAATATTAGAAATAAGGGAAGGATAGAGTTCTATCCAACCCTAAACACATACAGGATGAAGATAAAAAGCCAAGATAGGAAGGAAATTCGTGGAAAGGAAATTTGAAGAAATCTAGATTTAGGATAACTTGATTACCAAGTTATCTCGAAAATCTAGATTAAAAGACCAGGATCCACCTTCCAGAAGCAAACGGCCACATGGACGGACCAGGAGAGGCCACGCGCCAAAGCGCGTGGCCAGAAGCCACAAAATTGCCGCGGAGGCGCGGCAAAAGCCGCGCATCCGCGGCAATCAAGATGAGATGGGCTACCGAATTTGGTGGTCAGGTTTATCAGGGACTTCTCCACATTCTGCACTATAAATATCAGAGTATTCGCAACAGGGAGGGGCATCAGAGACGAACTAGGGTTTTTCTTTAGCTATTTCTAAATTTCTGCCAAAATTGTAATTTTTATTTCAAGCGAGTTGTGGAAGAAGGAGCTTGTATTTGGGACCGGTTCATCGAATAAAGGTTACTTTTTTTCTAGTCAATTCTCTGTTATTTAATTTTGCATTTTCTTTGTGATTTCTTGAGTTTGGTTTGATCTGCGATCTCTTGATTCTTTTTATTTTCTTTCGTTCTTTATTCTTCTTATATATAAAAAATAAAAAAAAAGAAAAAGAAAATCATAAAAAGATGATTAACTAATTCTCTCTAGTGGTTTGCTGAGATTCTTGAAGCAACCCTAGAGCAGTTAAGCCTAGATCTGATTAAGGAGCATCTATAGAAACCCTAGGTATTAAAAACAATTTTTCTAGAAGATTAAACAAATACCTAGAAATCCTAATATAGGTTGCATATTAAAAAGACTTTTCATGACTTCAACTTAAGAACTAGGACAGCATAAGTTTGAGATTCTTCTCTTATTAGGCTATACCTAGATGTTAGGATGAACGATAGTTTAGTTTTTAAATAATGTAACTTAGCAAGAGTCTAGTATTGATTTTTCTTGCTTGAATTAATTGTAATAACCTAGGGTGAATCACTTACACCTTAAGATGAAGATCAAGCTCCTTAACTTGCAATAGGGTTGTGGTAGAAGATAAGCAAAACCACGTCTTTAATCTCATATTTTCATCACAAATCTAATCTCTCTTTTCTTATTTGAAGCATACGAGGAATCGAGTCGAAAAGCTTGCATCGCATCCTTCCCTGAGGATCACGACCCGCTCAAGCCCTTGCTACAGCGGATTCGCATTGAGACTAAGACAATCTGAACTCTATTTCAATCTCAATCAAATTTTGGCGCCGTTGCCGGGGAAGGAACGGCACGATTTCTCGTTCTAATCATTCTTTCTCTTCTGTTGCAGGTACAGAGAACAGGAAGCAGAAACAGAATAGCAGAAGACACATATTGCTATCCAGTGCCTCTGCCCTCGAAGGCAGAGCACTTGGACCTACAAGTTTGCCGCAGAAACGCGGCAAAAGCCGCGCCTCCGCGGCACTTGTAGTGCACTACTTACAGATTTTTCTGCAGGTTGCTCTGCAGTGCAAAAATTCTATTTTCTGCTGTGTTATTTTATCTCTGTGATCACTCTGCATCTGTTAATAATTAACATTAACCTATTTGTTGGAAAAATAAAAAAAAAAAATATTTTTAGACTCTTGCATTTTAGGGCACGTGTCTATTTTAATTCTTTAATTCTGTTGAAGAGTGCTGGCGACAAGGTACGTTCTGCATAGCATATAGATTAGGAAGCACTCTTGTTTGTTTACCGCTTTCTTGAGTGATTACTTTTCTACCGCTTTACACGTACACTAATCCATTTTAAGGGCATAACCCATAACAAAGATAAGGTGGGGATTTCATCACCCTTCCTTGGCCCACAAATCATACCAGTCACACTCACAACCCTAACCCTAATTAAAACTTGACTAGACGTTGGCCCTAAGATAACTCGGACTCAATAGGAGATTGACCGAAGAAGGAAAGTTGTTCGAAATTAACCCTTGCCAAATCGGTGTCTAGCGAAGGGATTGAGGGCCGAAAGCCCGAAGAACGGTGGTTATTTAATTAAGGAACGTCTCTGACGGAAAACCTCCCACCGGTCTTGCCCTGAACTGGCCGATTAGCTCGTGGTTGACGTCGACAATAGACCTCCTAAGGACAGTCTAAAGTTAGGAGTCGTCTAGGTCAAGGATAACCCTAGAATAGGATTTTTGTTTGTTTTTCTTTTTCTTTTTGATTAATTGGGTGAACTTGTTTGCTGATTGTGCATGACCGCTTGGTCGAGAGACCCACTCACATCCAGGCTAACTAGAACTAGTTCACCACCCGAGCTCAAGCCCGACTCTCTCATGGCTCAACCGCCATCTCTCCAAGATAGGTTCTATCCCCTTAGAACCTCTATTCCTTCTTGCATCAAACTGAGTAATGAAGGTGTTGACCCATTTGAGCTTAAGCCACAATATATCAACACCCTTCCTAAGTTTCATGGACTTGAATCAGAGGATGCATACTTCTTCATAAGGGAATTTGAGGAAGTATGTTTAATGATAAATATGCCTAAGTTGGGAAAGATGCCATTAAGCTTAGGTTTGTCCCCTTTGCTTTGAAAGATTTAGCAAAGAAATGGCTCTACAGTCTAGAGGTTGGTTCTATAGACACTTGGGACAGTTTCGTCAAGGCCTTCTTGAAGAAATTTTATCCCGTTCACAAGACTGCACTGATTAGGAAGAATATCCTACAGTTTAAGCAAACAGCCAATGAGCCTTTTTGGAAATACTTCGAGCGGTTTAAGGACCTCCTTGCCCAATGTCCCCATCATGGGGTAGAGAAATGGCGACTTTGCCAAGTCATATATGATGGATTAGATTATTCTACTAAGACATTGTTAGAATCCATGTGTCAAGGAGGATTTCTGGAAAAGAATGAAAATGAAGGATGGTCATTGTTTGAGGACTTAGCTGAAAAAGCCATCCAGTGGGACCCTACTCCTGAGAAATCTAGGACTAATGACCCCACTTCTTCAAAAGGAGGTATTCATTCCATTGAGGCCAACATAGCACAAGATGCTAAGTTAGCTGCTGTTATGCGTAGACTAGAAGCTCTTGAAACTAAGGAGCCAGTCTCTGTGAACCAAGTCAGCCCAACATCTTCGGCGGGCTGTACTTATTGTCAAGATAGGAACCATGTGTTCGAGGAATGTCCTGTCTTCATCGCGCATCAATGCTTGCCCGAACATACGAGTGCGGCCTTCACAAGGCCCGCCAACAATCTGCCCGCCAACAATCCATATTCGCCCACCTACAATCCCGGTTGGAGAAACCATCCCAATTTGTCATGGGGCCAAAGTAACAATGATCAAACTAGGCCCAAATTCTCCAACAATTTCCAAAATCCGCCCTATCAAAATCCTCCACCCTCTTTCCAATATTCACAAATGGAAACAAGGCTCTCCAATCTGGAAAGAAAGGTGGACACTATCGTTAAAAGCAATGACACGCTGGCTCAAGTCTTGACTAGGATAGAGATGCAAATGAATCAGCAAGAAAGGCAAAAGGGTACTCTACCTAGTCAACCATTCCCAAACCCTAGGAACTCTAGTCAAGCTCACTTGGCTGAAGAGAATCATATGAGTCAGTGCAATGCGATTCATACATTGCGGTCGGGAAAACAAGTTGATAACCAAGTATCAACACCATCAAGTTCTAAACAAGCATTCAGCTTGCCTGATCCCACTCCATCCCAACTTAATGCCAACAACACGAAAAAAGACAAGTCAGCCGAAGATATGCACAAGCCCATCGCACCCTACCCAAATAGGCTTAAAGATAAGCAATGTGCACAAATGGATAAGGTACGAGAGATTTTTAATCAAGTTAAGATCAATATACCTCTTCTTGATGCAATTCAACAAGTCCCTAAGTATGCCAAGTTTATTAAGGACATGTGCACAAAGAAGAGAAAGACTAATGTGCCCAAGAAGGTTTTTCTAGCCACTAACATTAGTGAGCTATTGTCTAACCAGATCCCTGTCAAGTATAAGGACCCTGGTTGCCCCACCATCTCTTGCACAATAGGTCAAACTGCAATTAAGCATGCACTTCTTGATTTGGGAGCAAGTATCAACTTACTCCCCTTCTCAGTTTACCAACAACTTGGGTTGGGCGAACTTAGTCCGACTAAGGTTACAATCCAATTGGCTGACCGATCCATAAAAATTCCCAAAGGAGAAATTACCGATGTGCTCGTCCAAGTTGGGGAGTTTATCTACCCAGTAGATTTTGTTGTTCTGGAGACCGAACCTGTATCCACTCTTCGGTCTCAAACTCCCGTTATCCTAGGGCGTCCGTTCCTTGCAACTGCAAATGCGATCATAAATTGTAGGAATGGATCCATGAGGTTGACTTTTGGAAACATGACTAAAGAGGTCAATGTCTTCAACCTGGAAAACCAATCTCGTAAGATTAAAGACCAAACATTTGAGGTGAACTTCATCGAGAACATTTGTGAAAAAGAAAGTGAAAATGAGTCTCTATTTCTTGACAAGTTATTTGAGGATAAGTGCGATTTGAGTGATAAGATGACACATGTTGAGGATTATAATTTTAAAGTTCCATTTAAAAAACGAAGATTTGATCTAAGTATCTTCAAAGAGCCAAGCACTGAAATATCGCATGAGAATATAGTTCAAGAAACTCCGATTGACTTAACTTTCGAAAGTCTCTTTGAAGAAGAACTCCTATGTTTAGATACACCGATTAAGGAGATGTTGGTTAATTATTCACTTCCAGGAAAAAGTGTTGATTTAAGTTTTGAGGAGATGTACGGAACTGAGCTAGAATTTCTCGGCAAGGAAGTTCCAACTGAAAGGTGTGATGAATGTTTGAATAATGGAGGTGGACATATGATGAGGAAGAGCCTAAAGAAGATGAAACTGGGGGGAGAGAATTTTAAAACAAAAATGTTGGTCTCCCCATTGTGCCTTATAAAGAGAACCCATTGGAATGATGGGAAACGAGCTAGAGGGATGAATCCTAAGCAGCTCTAGGTGAGAGTGATACATGTGTTGTACATATTATGGTATACTATTATTCTTTGCCTCTCTTTACATTTTTCTTCATGCATTCATGCATTTCATACATTGAGGACAATGCATGAGATAAGTGTGGGGGAGGGTTTACTAACATAGAAAATATTAAAAAAAAAAAAAAAAAAAAATTTTTTTCTCTTTATTTGTTCTAACATTTTAAAAAAAAAATAAAACACAAAAAAATAAAAAAAAAATAAAAAATTGCTAATAAATATTAAAAAAAAAAAATGTTATAAAAAGGAAATATTTTGACTTATTTTTTGAAAGAATTCTAAGTTAGTTTTAAGGATTAGGAAAATCATGATTAGGATTTCTAAAAACTTGGTCAAAATAAATAAATTGTTTAAATTTTAGGTATAGGAGGAGAAATTGAATAAATAATTAGTCTTGATTTTTACCTTAATGAATATTGCATACCTAATGCATATCTAGGATTCTAAGACAAAGACCCTTGTGCCTCATATATAAAAAAAAAAAAAGAAAAAAATCACTAATAAAGCTGGATACATGTGCCTCAAGAAGCATAAGTATTCACGCCTAAAGGTGAATGAAAAAATAAAAATAAAAAAAATAATACCTTAGTTTTGTGGCCTAGTTCACTTGAATTTGAGTCCGCGGGGTGTTTTCTCACCTGGTGCCCTAAGACCGACCAGTTTGGGAGTCACCGACTTTAAGTTCGCTACATGGGTGGATTAGAAAGTCCGAGGGAACTAAGGAAAAATTACTTATATGTACTAACACATCTAATAATCAATTAGTTAGGTATTAGGGCCTCAAGAAGCCTTGATACTTATACGAAAGAAAATTAGATGAGTTATACATGCAAAAAAAAAATATATTAACACATCTAATAAGTCAATTAGTTAGGTATTAGGGCCTCAAGAAGCCTTGATACTTATACGAAAGAAAATTAGATGATGTTATAAAAATAATAAAGAGGCATGAGAGTCCAAGTTAAGGAGTTCCTAGTAGAAACAAAAGGATGCATATGATTTTCGGTAACGAAAAAGACTATATTAGAATTCAATTTTAATTCTTACCTAAAATGGACAATAATTGACTTTATTAAGACTAGGTTTGAGGAATGAATAAAAATGAGGATCCTAAAAACTTATAGACTACTTAGTCTCTTCAAATATAATTCAAATACCTCCTTTTTATGGATTTTGTGGGTGTAATCCGCTGAAAACCCTCACGAGACAACACTCGTCCTCTAGGGTAACCTAGGGGTTTAACGGCTTGTTGCACATGCTAAGTGCAACCGTGATTCCTACGAAAGTGAGTTAGCTAGATTAGATTTTTCTCTTTCTTTTTGATTTTTACTCGAGGACGAGCAAAAAGATAAGTGTGGGGGTGTGATAGGTAGTGAATAATGCATAATTGTCATCATATATACCATCGCATTTGCACATTTATTCATATTATAATGCACATTTATTAATATTTCTTTATTTAATATGTGCAGGCCTCAAATTATCAATTAAATAAAGAATAAAGCTTAAAGAGCCCAAAAGCCCAAGATCCAAGCCCATGTTTGAAGCCCAGGTGAAGAAGCGCAAATACAGAAATTCAAAATGCAAATACAAGGGCTAAAAGTTGCAAATATTAGAAATAAGGGAAGGATAGAGTTCTATCCAACCCTAAACACATACAGGATGAAGATAAAAAGCCAAGATAGGAAGGAAATTCGTGGAAAGGAAATTTGAAGAAATCTAGATTTAGGATAACTTGATTACCAAGTTATCTCGAAAATCTAGATTAAAAGACCAGGATCCACCTTCCAGAAGCAAACGGCCACATGGACGGACCAGGAGAGGCCACGCGCCAAAGCGCGTGGCCAGAAGCCACAAAATTGCCGCGGAGGCGCGGCAAAAGCCGCGCATCCGCGGCAATCAAGATGAGATGGGCTACCGAATTTGGTGGTCAGGTTTATCAGGGACTTCTCCACATTCTGCACTATAAATATCAGAGTATTCGCAACAGGGAGGGGCATCAGAGACGAACTAGGGTTTTTCTTTAGCTATTTCTAAATTTCTGCCAAAATTGTAATTTTTATTTCAAGCGAGTTGTGGAAGAAGGAGCTTGTATTTGGGACCGGTTCATCGAATAAAGGTTACTTTTTTCTAGTCAATTCTCTGTTATTTAATTTTGCATTTTCTTTGTGATTTCTTGAGTTTGGTTTGATCTGCGATCTCTTGATTCTTTTTATTTTCTTTCGTTCTTTATTCTTCTTATATATAAAAAATAAAAAAAAGAAAAAGAAAATCATAAAAAGATGATTAACTAATTCTCTCTAGTGGTTTGCTGAGATTCTTGAAGCAACCCTAGAGCAGTTAAGCCTAGATTTGATTAAGGAGCATCTATAGAAACCCTAGGTATTAAAAACAATTTTTCTAGAAGATTAAACAAATACCTAGAAATCCTAATATAGGTTGCATATTAAAAAGACTTTTCATGACTTCAACTTAAGAACTAGGACAGCATAAGTTTGAGATTCTTCTCTTATTAGGCTATACCTAGATGTTAGGATGAACGATAGTTTAGTTTTTAAATAATGTAACTTAGCAAGAGTCTAGTATTGATTTTTCTTGCTTGAATTAATTGTAATAACCTAGGGTGAATCACTTACACCTTAAGATGAAGATCAAGCTCCTTAACTTGCAATAGGGTTGTGGTAGAAGATAAGCAAAACCACGTCTTTAATCTCATATTTTCATCACAAATCTAATCTCTCTTTTCTTATTTGAAGCATACGAGGAATCGAGTCGAAAAGCTTGCATCGCATCCTTCCCTGAGGATCACGACCCGCTCAAGCCCTTGCTACAGCGGATTCGCATTGAGACTAAGACAATCTGAACTCTATTTCAATCTCAATCAGGAAGGTTAGGATGACTATCTTTTTGCAATCCCTAGGTAGCTTAGTGGCTAAATCATTGACCAAACCCTATGTTGCACCCGATAGTGATGAGAGCATATGGACCGACTTCAACTTTAGAGAATATGAGGCTAACTCCAAGGCCCAAAATTCCCTCTTAACCGCCTTGAATGAGGATGACCTTACACGGGTAATTCATTGCCAATCCGCCTATGAGATTTGGCAATACTTATTGGTCACACACGAAGGGACTTCACAAGTCAAGAGAGCTAAGATAGATCTCTTGAGGTCCCAATATGAGTTATTTAAAATGATTGATGATGAATCTATTGATTGTATGATTACTCGCTTTACTAAAATCACCAATGGTCTTTCTTCTTTAGGTGATGAGATTTCCAATGATCAAAAGGTGCGGAAAGTGATTCGGGCTCTTCCTACATCATGGGAGATAAAGGCCACCACCTTGAAGGAATTAAACGACAAGGACGGGATGGACCTCATTAGTCTCATTGGGAACTTAAAGACCCATGAGATGGAAAAGAAAGCAAGAGAAGAGGCCGCTCCACTAAAGAAGAAATCCTTGGCCTTCAAGTCTTCATCCACTCTTGAAGACGATGAAACATGTATTCTCTCATAACAAAATTTAGCAAGGTAGCCCTTACGTCCACAATGTGTACATGTGTACACATGAGCATACAAGTGATGATGGTGTCCGTGAGGAGCATGTGTATGTCGTGGAGGGTGTGCATGAATAGATGGAGCTTGTTTCTTTCGAAACAAAGATTCCAAACGTGTATGACTCACTACACATTGGCTCAAAGTGGAACCCAAACAATCAACACTCTTCTTAAGAAAGGATATATCATGTTCAATTAAAGAAGAAGTGTGGCATGCAATAGGTGTTCTAGGTGAAGCATGGCAAACATGAGAAACAATATCATTTTTCAAAGATTTATTTTTATTTAAACAAATTTCTAACTCTTTTGAAATAAAATCAATTTCTCCTTTCAAAGAATCATTTTCTTTTAAACAAAATCAACTTTTGAAGACAAATTTTCATTTTTCTTTAAAACTTTTTCACAATCATTTTTAGATTTTAAAACTTTATTTTCTTTTAGTGCAAGATCAAGTTGAGACCTTAATGAATCTCTCTCATTAGAAATCTCTTTTTTCTCTTGCAAAACAATGTCAATTCTAGAATGCAAATTTTTATTTTCATTGTTAATTCCTAGACTTTTCTTTTTCAAAACATTATATTTTTCAATTAGTTTTTCACAAACAATAGATAGTTCTTCATTCAAAGCATGGGCATCAACAAATTCATCACATGAAGAACTAGAATCAAAACTATCTAGTTGAGTTTCCGATTGTACCTCAAGGGAGTCATTCCCTTGGACCATTAAGCATTGTGACTCGGATTCTCCACTAGACTCCTCCGGTTGATTTTGCATTTGAAGCTTGGAGGTGGATGTGGTTGTCAACTTGTTCCACACTACAAAAGCGGAATCAAGGTTAGAAACATGCATAAGATAATCTTTTGATAGCGTGCTTCTAATGGCCTCAAGGGCTTGTGCACTGGCCCCTATATGCTTGCTATTACCAAGATAGCATTTCTTGGTAGCGGCAAGAAAGACATGCAAGCCTAGGGTCTTCAAATAGCAACTCATCTTGACCTTCCAAATATCAAGTCTAGAAATATCAAACATAGTAGGGGTATCCATGAGTGCAAACTAAATGTGTGCAAGCAAACAAATGTGCAAATGCAAATGGTAGATTAGCAAATAAGGATCTCACTCCTAGGATGTTAAGCCTAAGTATCAGGAGCATAGGCTCTGATACCAATTGAAAATCACCTAGAGGGGGGGTGAATAGGTGATAGTGCTAATCTAGAAACTAAATGCGGAAGCTAAAACAAATTTGCACAAACACTTAATACAACCAACAAGTGTAGCCGAATTCCCCGTGAAGGGCTCTGGACTAACTCCTCTTGATTCCCCTAGATAAGGGTTGAGGTGCTATATGAAGCTCTTGTGGTTAAGTATAAGTGAGGCACACACAAACAAGCCAAGCATATAAGAATGAGCAATATGAAATAATGCAAGGCAACACAAGCAATATGAGTGATATGAATGAAGAATGATGCTTTGCACAAATAAAAGAGAGAGAGAGAGAGAGGGTTTAGAGGCAATGGATCAAACGCAAACACAATGATATGTTTTGAGGTTTGAGCCCCTAGCTCTACGTCCCCGCCTTCACCGAGAAGGATTTCTAATCCACTATCTTGTCCACCGAGGACTCCCACCGAGGGAACCTCCACCGAGGAGGATTTGTACAACCGGGAGTACCGAACTCCTCTCTCAAATACCACCTCACAACCGAGGGGTAGGCCCATAGCCAAACAACCACAAACACCTCTACCGAAGAGGGTTACAACCAAACTCCAACTCCACCGCACCAAGAGGGAGTAAACAAACAATCTCCACCTCTACCAAAGAGGGAACAAACACCAACCTAATACAACAACCTCAACCTCTACCAAAGAGGGAGCAACACAAGAAATCAAGGGTTTAAATAAGTGGTATGTCTCAACCACAAACCTCCTTCCTTTTTCCACTAAACAAGATCCTAATAGAATAGGATAGAAGATAAGCTCAAGTGTGGAAAACAAAGTGTTTTTATCAAAGAAATTCTCTTGGGAAAACACCAAAATAGATATAGAAATTTTAGACCAAAACTAATTCCCAAAAAACTAATTTCTTTGAAATAAAACAAAACACTTTAAGAACAAATAGATGAATCTTTTGGCACTTAAAACACTTTTGAAAACTTGTTTTTAAAACCAGAGAATAGGGAAATTTTTGCTCTCAAAAATCTTAGCCAAAATCCCAAAGAAAATGGGGTTTATATAGGCCAAATAGAAAACTAGCCGTTAGGCTGATCTGTCAGCCTGACAGGCTTGCAGTCGACCGGCCGGTCGACCGCCAACGGTCATAAACATGACCGTTGGGGAAACCCGGTCGACCGCCCAGATACAGAGAGCAAAGCTCTCTGGCCCGGTCGACCGGCCCATTGCCTGGCCAGACATGCACAGACCTGTGCACGTCGGTCGACCGGCCCTTGGTGTGGTCGACCGACCTGGCCTGTCAGCCACTGTTATGGGTCAGAAACAGGGGTTAAGAATATTTTTAAAAATTCTTTTATCTCTTCTAAAAATCCCCAAAAATAGTTTTAACATTTTGTATTTATATATAAATATGTGATAAAAATTTCAACTCAAATATCAAGCAATTTGAAACATTTTTGTGTCTTATCATTTTTACCAAAACTAAAAACTGTATTTTATCAAACTTGGATTTTTCAATAGAAAATCTGATTTTTCCTAAAACTCATTGAATCACAAAAACATGATATTTAAACACATTGAAGCATGTTGCATATGGACATAAGTCCAATATACATGAAACATATATATCATAGTTTTTGTCTTTAATTCCAAAATAATGTTTTGTTAAAAATACCAAAACATAAAACACATGAATAGGTATATCAAACTAAGTTTGTATAAGTCATGTAAGCATGTATGTATATAGAGTACATCTAATATACATAAAAACAAAGTAAACTTGTTTTGATCAATCTATTCATGAAAACCAAATCCAAAACATTAAACTTGTGTGTGTTGTGCACTTGAGCATATCAACTATTCTAAGCTTTACAAATGGATCTAAAACTCAATCTAAACTAGGATACCTAAGTCTTCTTGACGATCTTCCATCTTCAAGTCGACTCGATCCAAAACGTGATCCACCGAGTGCAAAGGTATGATCTTGATGTTCGGGCTCTGGAATCACCATGTGAAGGCTTCAAAACTCATCTTGTTGAAGTAATCACCAACTAATATCTTGCTAAATGATCTGAAACTAAAATCACAAGATTATTAGTAAACATAACTACATGAGTTAATCATCCTCAAAACTAGAGTGGAAAGCCTCTGGGCCAACAATATATATGTTTTATTTGTGCTTATTATATCTCTATATTTTTGAGCACAAATTTTAGTAATGCTAAGCTTGAGTTTTAATGCATATCATATTTCAATTGATTAGTTTTCAATTGGTACTAATACAAGCTTATGCATCATTTTATTTGGCATTTCATAAAGGGAGAGAAAATTCGTATTTTATCTTTCAATTGGTATTTTGTTTACCTTGATATTTCACTCCCACACTTTATGATTATTTTTGGTATCATATGTTCAAAATGAAAATTACTTACTATTGGTATCAAGATGCTTATTTGTTTACTCACAAATGGTATCAGATTTTTGTGTACTTTCAATTGGTATATATTGATTATCTTTTAATTGGTATCATGGTTCACTTATATTGATATGTTTTAATTGGTATCATGTTGGAAGAATATGTTTTATTGTTTATTTGTCACCCCTTTATTGATCTTTTGTTTCGAACAAAAAGGGGGAGAAGAATTTGTTGGTTTTGTTTTTACTTTAACCCCTTTGTTGATGATTGATAAAAAGAGGGAGAAGAATTTGAGTTTATATGCATGTTTCTATGATTATGCATTTTTTTGTTGGTATCAGGTATTGGTATCAAGAGTGTTTGTTTTAAGAACAAAGTTTGGTTAATTTTGATTTTTTTTTTCAAGAGCTTGTTTTAGTTTGATTTTTTATTGGTATCAAGAGCTTGTTTTAATTTGTATCAAGAGCTTGTTTTATTTATGCATGTTGATGCATTTCATGTTTGATATCAAGAACATGTTTTTGTATTTAGTATCTTGTTTTATGCATGTCTATGCATTCTCATGTTTAATATTCATTGTATATTTATTTTTTGTTAAGCATGAGTTAAGGGGGAGCTTCTTTGAAGCTTAACTTTCATCCATGCATATATAACTCCATGAGTTTTGTCATCATCAAAAAGGGGGAGATTGTTGGCCCAGAGGCCTTCCACTCTAGTTTTGATGATGATTAACTCATGTAGTTATGTTTACTAATAATCTTGTGATGTTTAGTTTCAGATCTTTAACCAAGATATTAGTTGGTAATTAGCTTCAACAAAGGAGTTTTGAAGCCTTTCACATGGTGATTCCAGAGCCCGAGCAACAAGATCATACTTAGCACTCGTTGGAGTCTAACTCGGTGGATCACGGAGTTTTGGATCGAGTTAACTTGAAGACGGAGTTCATCAAGAAGACTGCGGTATCTAGTTTAGATTTTGTTTTAGATCACATGTGTAAAGAATAGATAGTGTGATATGCTCAAATTCACAACACACACACGTTTCATGTTTTGGATATTGGTTTTTTGTTTTGGTTTAACCGATATTGGTTTTCATGAATAGATAGTATATCAAAACAAGTTTACTTGGTTTTATGTATATTAGATTCATTCTATATACATGTATGCTTCATGTCTTAAATAAACTTAAGTTTGACATACCTATTCATGTATCTAGGTTTTGTGTTTTTAACAAAACGTATTTTCGGAATTAAAGTCAAAAACTATGATATATATATGTTTCTTGTATATTGGATTTCTATCCATATGCAACATGCTTCAAAGTATTTAAGTATCATGTTTTTGTATTTGGATAAGTTTTTGGACAAAACAATTTTCTGTTGAAATATCCAAGTTTGAAAAAATACGGTTTTTGGTTTTCGAAATTTTTCCATAACACAAAAATGGTTCAAAATGATTGTTATTTGTGTTGAAATTTTTAACGCATGTTTGTATATCATATATAAAGTTAGAAACTATTTTTGTGGAATTTTAGAAGATTTATGGGAATTTTTAGAATTATTTAAAACAAGTTTTTCTGTCCCAAAACAGAACCTGCCAGGCTCTGACGGTCGACCGGGCCGGTCGACCAGATCCAGAGTCGGTCGATCGGGCCGGTCGACCGATGTGCACCAAACGTGCACGCTTGGTTTGCCACTTGGGCCGATCGACCGAGCGGTCGACCGACTGCAAGCACCCCGCTCTCGGGTGGGGGTGCGGTCGACCGTAAGGCAAGGGCGATCGATCGGACCGTCGACCGGCCAGAGAGCATTTGCTCTCAGGATTTGGGCGGTCGACCGGGCGGTCGACCGAAGGCTTCCAACGGTCAAAAATTTGACCATTGGCGGTCGACCGCCAGCCGCCAGGAGAAAAAATCTGCTTTAACGGCTAGTTTTTGTTGGAGGGCTATTTAAGCCCCATTTGTTTGGGTTTTTGAAAAGGTTTTTGAAGAAGAAAAATTTTCCTATTCTCTGGTTTTAAAAACAAGTTTTCAAAAGTGTTTAAGAGCTTAAAGATTTCATCTTTATTGTTTCCAAGGGTTTTGGAAAAATCAAAGAAAAATAGGTTTTTGGAATATTCTTTTAGATCCTCATTTCTATCATATTGCAAGTGTTATCCCAAGGATTTTTCTTTGTTATTTGATTCCCAAAACACCTTGATTTCCACTTGAGCTATATCATTCTATCCTATTCTATAGGATCTTTTGTTTTGTGGGAAAAGAGATAGTTTGTGGTCTTTGTAACCACCAAGTTGTAAACCCCTTTCTTTGTGGATATCCCTCTTTGGTAGAGGTTGATTTGGGTTGTGGTTTGCTCCCTCTTTGGTAGAGGTTGAGGTTGTGGGTTACTCCCTCTTGGTGAGGTGGAGTTGGTGTTGGACTTGTATCCCTTTTTGGTAGAGGTGGATTGTGGTTGTTTGGCTAAGGGCCTACCCCTCTTATGTGAGGTGGTGTTTGTATTGCCTCGGTGGAGGTTGTATTGGTTGAGAGAGGAGTTCAGTACTCCTAGTGGATTGGAAATCCTTCTCGGTGAAGGCAGGGATGTAGAGCTGGGTGCTCGAACCTCGAAACAAATCTCGTTGTTTGCGTTTGATCCATTGACTCTCTCTCTTTCTCTTTATTTGTGTTGTGCATTGATTCATATTGCCATATCACTTACATGCTTGTGTGTTTGTGTGCCTCACTTGTACTTAACCACGAGAGCTTCATATAGCACCTCAACTCTTATTCAGAGGAATCAAGAGGGGTTAGTCCAGAGCCTTTCACGGGGAATTCGGCTACACTCGTTGGTTGCATTAAGTGTAGTTGCAAATTAGTTTTAATTTCCGTATTTAGTTCATTAGATTAGCGGTACACCTATTCACCCCCCCTCTAGGTGTACTTTCAAATTAGGCACAAGATATATCAAGCATATAAAGGTAAAGGCAATATAAGCATGCAAGATATAAAGATAAGTGAGAGATAGAGAGAGCAATCGCAAACACGGTAGATTTGTTTCGAGGTTCGAGCACCCTTACTCTACGTCCCCACCTTCAACACTATAAAGGATTTTCACTAAAACCGATCCCACTGGATCACTCGGTGCCGCAACACCTATAAGGAGTTCACACCAGAACTCTTAGACTTACTAGTCCCTCTCTTGTTCCCGCAAGAACTACACACCGTAAGCACACTAGCTTGCCGAGGCCGCACCTCTACACCGAGCTCCCACAAGAACTCAAAACAATACGAACCCGCAAGTCTGCCTTCTCAAATACAAAAGTAAACACTTGGTGATCTAAACACTTTGATCACCTATAAGCAATCTCACAACAACTCTCCTATAGGAATGATATAGCAATGGAAAGCTTAAGTATGTGTGAGAAAAATTAGGATTGAATTGGTGGTGAAAAACTCAAGAAATCACTTTTGAAAACTCTTGATAAACTCTCCTTTTAATTTGGAAATATTGGCTCTAAAACATGTGGATAAAACCATTGATATATGTAGGAAAAACTAGCCCAAAAACTCTCTTGAAATCTTATAGAAAACAGTCCAAGGGATCCCTAATATATAGGCCAACAAAAATTAGCCATTGGGGTCTAATTTAGCAGTTCAGACTGCTGATGGTTGACCGCCCGGTCGACCGCCAACGGTCAATTTTTTGACCGTTGTGAAGGTCGGTAGACCGGCTGTTGACACTCTAAAAAAGACAAGATTCCTAACTGTCCTGAATGAGGTCTAACTTGTTGACATCTACAAAAGACAAGTGGCATACAAACCAACAGCCAGTTCTTCATCCATCTCAAAGGGGACAAATCAGCAACTTAGACTCTACTGATCTAGTGAAGCAGACAGTAAGCCGAGGTCGTCCTTAAAAGCCCGTGAGAAGGCCCAAGCAGGTCCAGAGACACTAAGTTAGCTCAACACTTAGTCTCGCATGAGCCCATGAGATAAGCCTCGCGTGAGAAACCAAAGTTGCTTAGCATCGCAGGAAGCTCCTTCACAGCCTTGCTGCGAGCTAACTTATAGCTTCGCCCGAAAATGCTCAGTTACCTCCGCAGAAAGTTAACTTCGCTCGAAGCTCCACGCAGCTGCGCAAAAGGTTGACTGGTAGCTTCGCCACAAGTCTTACCCAACTCCATTGGAGAGCTTTCTTTTAACTTCTCCAGATGCTTGTCCTAGGTCCGTCATGAGCTCAACGCAACGACTCCGCTGCGAGTCTTTTATGGTCACCTTTGACCAATCAAATCTCTAGATGAGATCAAATCTAATTGAGATCAAATCTAATTGAGATTTGGCAGTTGCTTGCTATAATCTTTTTACTCTCCCAATCAGGTGAAAAGATCAGGGGAGATCTTTCAGTTATTTGGAAAGAATCAAGGGTGTATCCTGAAAAACACCTAGAGGGGGGGTGAATAGGTGTAAGTGCTAATCTAGGAACTAAATGCGCTAAATGCGGAAGCTAATGCAAATTTTGCAACACACTTAATACAACTCACAAGTGTAGCCGAATTCCCCGTGAAAGGCTCTGGACTAACTCCTCTTGATTCCCCTTGAATGGGTTGAGGTGCTATGTGAAGCTCTTGTGGATTAAGTACAAGTGAGGCACACATGCAATCAAGCCAAGCATATAAGGATGAGTAGCAATATGAAATAATGCAAGGCAACACAAGCAAGTATGATGATATGATATGAATGATGCTTTGCACAAATAAACAAGAGAGAGTTAGAGAGACAAGTGGATCAAACGCTAACAACAAGATATGTTTCAAGGTTCGAGCACCTTGCTCTACATCCCCGCCTACACCACCGTGTAGGATTTCCAATCCACTATCACGTCCACCGAGGACTCCCACCGAGGGAACCTTCACCGAGAAGGATTTGTTACAACAAAGGGAGTACCAAACTCTTCTCTCAAACACCACCTCACAACCGAGGGGTAGGCCCATAGCCAAACAACAACCAACACCTCTACCGAAGAGGGTTACAAACCAATACCACTCCGATCAACCTCTACCAAAGAGGGATACACAAGAACAAGGAGGGTTTACAACTTGGAGGCTCAATCAACCTCAAACAATCTCTTTTTTCACTAAACAAGATCCTAATAGAATAGGATAGAAGATATAGCTCAAGTGTGGAAAACTAGGTGTTTGGAAAACAAGAAACTCAAAGAAAATGCTTGGGAAAACTCTTGTAAAAGATAGAGAATGAAAGCTAAGACAAATCTCCCAAAATACTCTTTTCTTTGATTTTTCCAAAAACCTAAAACAAATAGGATTGGAAGTTTAAAGCCCAAAAACACTTTTGAAAACTTGTTTTAAACTCAGGTAAACTGGAAATTTTTCTCTTGTAAAAACCTTAGCCAAAATCCCAAAGAATTGGGGTTTATATAGGCCAAAACAGAAACTAGCCGTTAGGCTGAGCTGGCAGCCTGACAGGCTACCGGTCGACCGGAACGGTCGACCGCCAACGGTCTAAAATCCGACCGTTGGAGCCTCCGGTCGACCGTCCCGGTCGACCCAAACAAACAGAGAGCACTGCTCTCAGACCCGGTCGACCCTGGCGGTCGACCGTCCCTGTTCTGCCAACGTGCACAATCTGTGCACGTCGGTCGATCGGTCCAGTCGACCGACTTCATCCCAAGTCGACTTGGTCAGAAGACTAGTCGACTAGTTGAAGCCTGGAATAGAAAACAGGGTCAGAAAAACAGTTTAAAAATATTTTAATAAATCTTTTATCTTTTCTGAAAATTCCATAAAAATTGTTTTATCATTTTATATTGAAACACAAACAAGTGATAAAAATTTTAAGACATATATCAATCATATCAATTCATTTTTGAGTCTTGCAAATTTTATCAAAACCAACACTTGTATTTTTATCAAACTTGATTTTTCCAAAGCATGAATAGGATAGTCAAAATAAGTTTGTCTAGCAAGTTTAAAGCATGTATGTATATCTAGAACATATCTAATATACATAAAATAAAGTAAACTTGTTTTGATCTATTATCCATGAAAACCAAAATCCAAAACATGAAACGTGTGTGTATAGTGCACTTGAGCATATCAACTATACTAAGCTTTACAAAATGGATCTAAACACACTATCTAAACTAAACTAGGATACATAAGTCTTCTTGACGATCTTCCATCTTCAAGTAGACTCGATCCCAAACCGTGATCCGCCGAGTGCAAAGGAGTGATCTTTAAGCTTTGGCACCGGAATCACCATGAAAAGCTTCTAAACTCCTTATTGAAGCTAATCACCAACTAATATCTTGGTTAATGATCTGAAACTTAAACAACACAAGATTATTAGTAAACATAACTACATGAGTTAATCATCATCAAAACTAGGGTGGAAGGCCTTTGGGCCAACAATCTCCCCCTTTTTGATGATGACAAAACTCATGGAGTTATATATGCATGGATTAAAGTTAAGCTTCAAAGAAGCTCCCCCTTAACTCATGCATAAAACAAATAAACATAAATATGCATGAATGACAATGCATAAACAAGATGCTCTAGATACCAAATGAAATATTCAAAACAAACATGCTCTAGAGATCAATTAACATTAAATTATATTAAACTTAATATATGCAAAAACATAAATATGCATATATCAAACTCAAAATCTTTCTCCCCCTTTTTGTCAATCATCAACAAAGGGGTAAAAACCAAAACAATAATAAAATGAGGGATAAAAATCTTTCTCCCCCTTTTTGTCAATCAAAACAATAAAAAAATAATGTTCTTCCCCTTTTTGTCTAAAACAAAAACAAGGTCAATAAGGGGTGACAATCAATTAGGATATCAATTGAAAATATGTCAATGAAGCATCTTGATACCAATTGAAAATAAACAAAGATCAATAAATGTTATATGCTATATACATTCATGAAGAGGAAGACGCTAAGTTAGCTTCCCTACACATATGCATTACATGAAAGAGGGATGTTAAGCCCTAATTCACATAACACACATTATGTAATGCATAAGAGGAGATGTGAAGCCCCCCCTACACACGTGTACCACATAAAGAAGAGATGTTAAGCTCTTCAATATAAGATACACTCATCATGAATCTATATGTAGAAAAGATGTTAAGCTCTCCTTGCATATAGTCAATATAAATTAAAACTTTTGTATAATTTTTTTTTAAAAACAAAATTTTGAGATACCAATTTAAATTTTCAAATAAACATCTTGATATCAATTGAAATTAACCATTATTATTTTCTATCATAAAGCAAGGGAGTGGAAATACAAATACCAATTGAAATATGAAAATCGAATTTTCTCCCCCTTTATGAAATACCAACAAAAACTATGCGTAAGCTTGAAATAAGATACCAATTGAAAACTAAATCAATTGAAATGAAGTTGAAGCTCAAGCTCTAGCATAAACAAAATTTGTGCTCAAGATATAGAAATATAATAGCACAAATAAAACAAGTATATGTGTACGAAATAGAATGAGTACCAATCACCAATAGATGATACCAATTGAAAATATACATACACAATAAACATATGAGTATACAAAAAGATCAAAATGATACCAATTGAAAGAGTTCAATGATACCAATTGACATAACAATAATAGCATGTGTATACCTCATAACACAACGAAGAAAACGAACTAGTTAAAATAAAAAATTTTGTTAACTAGTACGAAATCCTTCAAGCAAGGAATAGACTAAAAATAATTTTCATAGAACACATGTAAATCACATAGCACTTAAAAATACTCAATATTCAATAAAGTCCATACATGCTCATGAAAACATACTCATGAGAAATATTTTAAAAATGGTGAGTGTACAAGTAATGTGTGACATGACATTATGAAATATGCAATTAAGCTCAATATTCCTTGAAACATGAAAACATGAACATCATCAAAACTATTTAATCTTCAAGGCATATGTATGTCTTATACAAACTAAAGTATACATACATATCAAAACACAACGAGTCCACAAAATATATGCATTAAGGCACGTGGCTCAAAAGGATAAACATGTATATCTAATAGTTTGGACAAGATAGACATATACATGAAGTTAAATATAAACACATGAAAACATGAATAACTTAATTTTCATTTAAAAAAAATTTTCATTTCAAGGTATATGTATGAATTGTCAAACATGAAGTATACATACATATCCCTAAACACAATTGAGTCCATCAATAAAGATTTGCATGAAAGGCAAATGACTCAAGGGGTATACATGTATATCTTAAAGTTTGGCAATACAAACATATACATGAAGTGAAACACACAATCATAAAACAAATTCAAAAATGAGAATACAAGTTTAAAATGTATGAATCATCAAAACTAGACTATACTACCACATCTAATGGGTTCAAATAAGCATTCAAGCTCAAACATATATAGATTTATTTGTGGCCCACTATATGCACAAACATAAATACTAGTCTTAATGAAAAATAACATTTAAACATATATTCAAAGCGTGAAGCATAAAACAAAGATATAGATCAACATGATAAACATAAACATGATTATTATGAATATCCACATGTTATTAGATTCATGATGTACATGATAGATAATCAAATACGAAAACACAAAATAATAATTCATATTAAACATGGGTGTCTCAAATACTATACATGTATGTCAAGAATCTAATTAACATGACATTTTCATACTAATCACTAAAATAATGAAACATGCTATGAAACATCAAAACATGCTAATAATGATAAGAATGAAAAGCATGTAATAAATGGGAGTTTAGGAATTGTGACCAAAACCTAGAAGGCAACTTTCCTTGTCTCCAAAATATGGTGGTCATCTCCACCAAATCTTCCCTTGAAAGTGATGCATCCAATTGATTTCCTTTAAGCTCGGAACGCATCCACTCCAAGGTGTCATCACTCTCACGTCATGTGAGAGCCCACACCTACATCAAAAACTCTAGGGGTGGTCTTTGATACCCATATCTTATTGGGTCCATGGGAGTTAGTACCTTCTCTAACCCAAACAAATTTCTTTGCTAAATTCGAAACATGTATACGATCATAACAAAATTTAGCAAGGTGGCCCTTACGTCCACAATGTGTACAAGTGTACACATGAGCATACATGGTGTGATGGTGTCCGTGAGGAGCATGTGTATGCCGTGTAGGGTGTGCATGAAAAGATGGAACTTGTTTCTTTCAAAACAAAGATTCCAAGCGTGTATGCCCTACTACACATTGGCTCAAAGTGGAGCCCAAACAATCTACACTCTTTTTTAATAAACAAATATCATCATTGATCCTAGAAGAAGAGGTACATGCATTAGGTAGATTGGATGAAGAAGCTACACTAGCATGGCAAACATGGGCATCAATTTTATTTGCAAAACTTCATTTTTCTTTAAACACACATTTAAGTCATTTGAAATAGAAATAATTTTGTTTTTCAAAGCAACATTCTCTTTTAAAACAAAATCAACTTTCGAAGAAAAATTTTCATTTTTCTTCAAAATCACATGGCAATCATTTTTAGATTTTAAAAACTCATTTTCTTTAAGTGCAAGTTCTAATTGAGATCTCAATGAATCCCTTTCATTAGAAATCTCCATCTTCTCTTGCAAAACCATATTAAGTCTAGAAAACAAATCTTTATTATCATTGTTAAGGCCTAGACTTTTCTTTTTCAAAATTTTATATTTTTCAAACAATTTTTCACAAACAATAGAAAGTTCTTCATTCAAAGCATGGGCATTAATATTTTCATCGCATGAAGAACTAGCATCACAATCTAAGTAGGGATCCGAATGTACCTCAAGGGAGTCATTCCCTTGGACCGTATAGCATTGTTGTGGCTCGGATTCATCTCCACTAGATTCTTCCTCTTGTTTAATTGGCACTTGAAGCTCGGAGGTGGTGGTTGTTGTCAACTTGTTCCACACTGCAAAAGCGGAATAAAGATTAGAAACATGCATAAGATATTCTTTTGAAAGCCTGCTTCTAATGGCCTCAAGGGCTTGTGCATTGGCCCCTATATGCTTGCTATCACTAAGGTAGGATTCCTTGGTAATGGCAAGGTAAACCTTATGTCCTAGGGTTTGTAAATAAACGGACATCCTAATCTTCCAAACAATGATGTTGGAAGGGTCAAAGCTAGGTGGGGTCATGAAGTCCATGGTAAACTATATGAGAGTGCAAACAAGCAAATGCAAATAAATAGATTAGCAATCAAATGGATCTCACTCCTAGGATGTTAAGCCTAAGTATCAGGAGCACTAACTCTGATACCAATTGAAAAACACCTAGAGAGGGGGGTGAATAGGTGTAAGTGCTAATCTAGGAACTAAATGCGCTAAATACGGAAGCTAATGCAAATTTTGCAACACACTTAATACAACTCACAAGTGTAGCCGAATTCCCCGTGAAGGGCTCTGGACTAACTCCTCTTGATTCCCCTTGAATGGGTTGGGTGCTATGTGAAGCTCTTGTGGATTAAGCACAAGTGAGGCACACACACAATCAAGCCAAGCATATAAGGATGAATAGCAATATGAAATAATGCAAGGCAACACAAGCAAGTATGATGATATGATATGAATGATGCTTTGCACAAATAAATAAGAGAGAGTTAGAGAGACAAGTGGATCAAACGCTAACAACAAGATATGTTTCGAGGTTCGAGCACCTTGCTCTACATCCCCGCCTACACCACCGTGTAGGATTTCCAATCCACTATCACGTCCACCGAGGACTCCCACCGAGGGAACCTTCACCGAGAAGGATTTGTTACAACAAAGGGAGTACCGAACTCCTCTCTCAAACACCGCCTCACAACCGAGGGGTAGGCCCATAGCCAAACAACAACCAACACCTCTACCGAAGAGGGTTACAAACCAATACCACTCCGATCAACCTCTACCAAAGAGGGATACACAAGAACAAGGAGGGTTTACAACTTGGAGGCTCAATCAACCTCAAATAATCTCTTTTTCCACTAAACAAGATCCTAATAGAATAGGATAGAAGATATAGCTCAAGTGTGAAAAACTAGGTGTTTGGAAAACAAGAAACTCAAAGAAAATGCTTGGGAAAACTCTTGTAAAAGATAGAGAATGAAAGCCAAGACAAATCTCCCAAAATACTCTTTTCTTTGATTTTTTCAAAACCTAAAACAAATAAGATTGGAAGTTAAAGCCCAAAAACACTTTTGAAAACTTGTTTTAAACTCAGGTAAACTGGGAATTTTTCTCTTGTAAAAACCTTAGCCAAAATCTCAAAGAATTGGGGTTTATATAGGCCAAAACAGAAACTAGTGTTGGCCCAAAGGCCTGTCACCCTAGTTTTGATGATGATCAACTCATGAAGTTATGTTTACTAATGATCTTGTGTTTAATTAGTGACAGATTCATTATCAAGATCTTAGTAGGTGCATAGCTCAACAAAGGATAAAATGTCAAGATTTGGAGCTAGCACGGTGTGATCCAAGGAGTTTTTGGATCAAGCTTGGACCAAGTCAAGAAGATGAGAAGCCTTCAAGTGAAGACTTCAAGAAGATGAAGACTTGTGTCTAGGTATAAGATTTTGTTTTTGTTTTAGAGTAAAATGTAAAGGATAGATAGTTGGTGGATTGCTCAAGTATACCATGCACACACACTCTTGATTTTATTGTCGTTTCATAAAAGATTTTTTTTTGTTTAGAAAAGATTTTTCATTTTGAAAAATATAAGTTCGGTGTTTGGTGTTTCTCATGCACTTATCTTTCAACCAAAACCTAATTTAGAGCTTTATGACAAAAACATAGATATTACATTATGATTGTGTAGTGGATCATATCCATACACACTATGCTTTAAAATGAAATCAAATATCTTGTTTTTATATTTTGTGAAGTTATGAAAACCAAGTTTGAAAAATACATGTTTTGAGGTTTGATAAAATTTGCAAGACGCTGAAATGATATGAATATGTTGATATATGTCTTGAAAAATTTTTATCACAAGTTGGTCTTCAATATAATGTTAAAACAAGTTTATGGAATTTTTAAAAGTGTTAAAAGATTTTAAAATTAATTTTTAAACCAGTTTTCTAGACCTGGAACTGGCTGACAGGCTGGTCCGGTCGACCGAGCGGTCGACAGCTCCATGGTCCGGTCGACCCACGGTCGATCGACGTGCACAGACTTGTGCGTGTCTGGCAGCACAGTGGTCCGGTCGACCGGAAGGTCGACCGCTGCAGAGAGTTCTGCTCTCTGGATTTCTGGGTCGACCGGGCGGTCGACCGGAGGCTCCAACGGTCGGATTTTTGACCGTTGGCGGTCGACCGGGCGGTCGACCGGCAGCTCTGACAGACCCCAACGGTCATATTTTTCTGACCTCTATAAAAGGGGGTTTGGTCATTGTTTTGAGCTAAGATTTTAGGAGAGCTTTGAGTCAGTTTTTCCCAGACTTTTTAAAGGGTTTTCTCCACAAAATAGTGAGCTAATATTTCCTATCTAAAGGGAAGATTTTATAAAGAGTGTAAAAGAGATTTCTTTGAGTTTTCCTCCACCTTTCACATCCTTGTTTTTCTCACACCACACTTGGGGCCTGTTTGTTTCGTTGCAAAATGTCGCAAGTCGTAAGTCGTAAAATGAGAATGGAAAAAATGAACTGTAGCAGAGAAAATATATTGTGTTTTACGGTGTTTGGTTGATAAAGTGGAGTGTAAATGGAAAAGTATATTGTGTTTTACGGTGTTTGGTTGATAAAGTGAAAGTGTAAATGATAAAGTATATTGTGTTTTACGGTGTTTGGTTGGTAATGTAAAAGTGTAAGTGGAAAAGTTGACAACAAAATTAACTGTAGCAGTAATTTAAATATTATAAATACTATTAAATTAAATCTACTATTACAAATTAAATTGTATTAATAAATTTGAGATAAAAAATTAATAATCTTAATATTTTATTTATAACAATAATATTAATAAAATATTAGTAAAATTAGTAAAATATTACTACAATATTAACTAAATAAGTAATTATAAAATTTTAAGAAAATCTAAAGAAACTGAATAAAATTTTAAGGATACTAATAAAACATAAATATTAAAAAAATCTTAAGAAAATTAATAAAATATAGTTATAATATTATAATATTATAAAATACTTAAGATTATTATAATATTAAATTTTATGATAATAATATTGTAATATTATAAAAATATAAAATTAACAAAGTAAAATATAATTATAAATTTAATAATGAAATATTATTATGATATTATTATAATGAATTATTACAATATTAACGTAATAAAATATTAATATAATTTTAAAGTATATTATAATATTAATAAAGTAATTATTTATATTAAGAAATAAATAAATTAAATATATAATAATTTTATATTAAAACACATTATTGTTATATTAATAAAATATTAAATTTAAATAAAATATTAAGAAAATTGGTGTAAATATTAATAAATAATAAAGTATTAAATAACAATATTAAATTATACATTATATTAAATTAATAAAATAGTAAATATTAAAACAATCTTAAAAATAATAAAAAACTAAAAAATACCAGTATAAAATAATTCGGTTAGAAATTAAACACTATTGAAAATATTAAATATATTAAATATTTAATAATATTAAATTATATATTGATTATCAAGTAACTGCTTTGGCACTACGAATGTATTACAAGTAGAATTTACATGACCACAAAATTAACTGTAGCAGTTGCAAGTGGAAAAATTTGAGTGTAAAAGTGAGATTTATATGACCACAAATTTAACTGTAGCAACTGCAAGTGGGAAATGAGAGTTGTATTTTGCGAAATGTTTTGCAACGAAACAAACAGCTGAAAATGGAAAAGAGTTTTACGACTTGCGGTTTTGCGACGTTTTGCGGGGAAACAAACAGGCCCTTGAGCAACCATTGATTATACATCCTATAGGTGTGTTGTAGTGAGAGTGCTTTAGGTGATCAAAGTGTTGTGATCACCAAAGATCTTTTCTTTGTTCTTTGAGGAGACGGGCAAGTGTGCTCGTCGTTGTTTTGAGTTCGGGTGCGGACTCGGTTGTAGAGGTGCGGTCTCGGCGAGCCGGTGGGCTTGCGGTGTGTACGGGACTAGAGAGTCCGAGGGCTTGTAGGTGTTGCGGCACCGAGGAGAGATCCTTTGGGATCTTGCATAGTGGAATCCTTCGTGTGTCGAAGGCGGGGATGTAGAGCAAGTGTGCTCGAACCTCGAAACAAACCCTTTGTGTTTGCGATTGTCTTTTCTCTCTCTCTCTCTATTTGTCTCATTTATATCTTGCATTACTTACCTTGTCTTTACCTTTATATGCATGATATATTCCTTGTGCTCTTATTGACATACTTGCTTGGGATTGTTGACTAACACTTGTATTCAACCAAGAGAGCCAACGCGGCACCTCAACCCATTCAAGGGGAATCTAGAGGAGTTTGTCCAGAGCCCTTCACGGGGAATTCGGCAACACTCTTTGGTTATACGTGGTGTTTAGTGTAAAAGTTTTAAATTGGTCATAATTGCTTTTAGCTTCCGCATTATTTGCATCATTCATCATTAAGTGACCATTAGATTAGCCATCACCTATTCACCCCCTCTAGGTGAACCTTCAATTGTATCAGAGCTTGGTACTCTGATTTTGGTCTAACAACCTAGAGTAAAAGATCCTCTTTTTAGGCTAATCACAATATTTGTACACACACCATGGACTTCATGTCACCACCCATGTTTGACATTGCTAACATCCATATATGAAAGGTGAAGATGTCCTTGTACCTCAAAGCCTTAGGCATTCATGTATATCTTGCCACTACTAATAATGCATATTCTTTAGATGGTAAGAATTTTGAGGCTAATGCAAAAGCCCTTCATGCTATCAAGTCAACCCTAAATGATGATTATTTATCTAGGGTTTCTAATGTTGAATCGGCTTTTGTAGTATGGAACATCATCACCTCCCTCGGCGAAAAAGATCTATACTATGCGGGGAGTGACTCGGATGTTGGAAGCGACACCTCCAACGTGTGCTACATGGTCCAAGGGGATAACCCCCTTGAGGTAAACTCCGAATCCGATGATGAGGACATGTCATATGATGAGCTCACTTCATTTTGTCAAACAATTCTTGAAAAATATGACATGCTTAAGAAAGAAAATAAAATTTTGAAAAAGAACATTGCTTGCATGCATGTAGAACATGATACATTTAGATCTAACATTGCATGTTTAGAAAAAGATAACAAAAATTTGAAAAAGATTTTGATTGCATGCTTAAAGAAAAAGATTCATTAGCAAATAAGATTGCATGCTTAGAAAAGGAAAAGGAAGATTTGAAAAATGAGAATGTTTCCTTATTTTCAAAATTGAATGATTTGTGTGAAGGAAACAATACTTTGAAAAATAAAATTGATTTGGTGGAAAAACAAAAAGAAGTTGTTTTTCAAGAAAATAAGTCTTTAAAAAGAAAAATTTGTGAAAAAGAAAAAGATTTTGTTTCACAAAAGAAAAAGAAAAATGATTCTTTATCTCATCATGCTTTACATGCCACCACTAATGAGATTAAAGATTTGAAAAATAAAATGGATGGTTTGAGTTCAACTCTGAACTCTTGTGCTTTCAATCATTCTAGGTTGGAGTCAATGTTTTCAAAGAAACAAACTCCACACATTCATGCACATCATAATCATGCATTTGCTTATGTTGCACAACATGATCACACTCCTACACATAAGCATATTAAGGTGTACGTATGTACACATTGTGGCCGCAAAGGCCATTTAGCAAAGTTTTGTTATGATAATATTAATTCTCTAAATTTTGCTAATAATAAAAGATTTTGGGTTCCTTACAAGTCTAACCCCAAAGGACCCAAGCAAAAATGGGTACCAAAACCCCCACCCCATGTTTTTGATGTAGGTGAGGGATCTCTCAAGATGTGAGAGATTTGGTGCCTTGGTAGTAGATGCAATGGACTTGATGGACATACATTTGGATGCATCGCTATCAAGGAGTTTTGGTGGAAAGGCCACCAAGCTTGGAGCTTTGGAGTTGGTAACAAACTCTAAACTCCCTTTTTATTCATGTTCATGCTTGTTCATTCATATTATTTTGAGCATGTTCATGTTTTATGTATTTTTGTGCTTCATGAGGTATTTACATGCTTAGATGTAGAATGTGTCAAACTTGCATTTATACATATATGAATAGTGAACTACAATTGACTCATATATATTTGAACTTCATGCTCTTTTGTATCCACTATATGCATATGTATAGACTAGTTTTGATGACTCTCATTTATACATGCTTTGCCAATTTTCATGTTTTACTTCATGTATATGTATCTTTTATTCAAATCTAATCAATATACATGTATATCCATTTTGAGTCTCTTGCCTTCATGCAAATACTATTAATAGACTCGTTTTATGTTTGGGATATGTATGTGTATTGTTAGGATTGGATAAATCATACATATGCCTAGAAGTGTATTATTTTTAAGAAAAATAAATTTTCATGTTTTAAAAAAAAAAATAAAATATAAAATGTTATTCATCTTATTGAGCTTCATTGACTATTTTCATAAAAATGCTATTTACATGATCGTTTAATACTCACACTTTTGTTAAAATTATTTTTGAGCCTTATAGACCATGAGTGCTTAAATGTTTGTGTGTCTAGTTATGTTTTATGAAAAACATAAGATTTGATATATTTGAAGGATCTTTAACTAGTTTTCCAAAAACAATTTATACTAGTTATTTGTTCTTCAAATAATTTTTGAGATTGACACATGATTCTATTTTTCTCAAAATTTGATGCTTCATGATTTGAATATTAGTTTATATGTTAGTTTTTTATCAACACTAGGATTTATACTTGTACATATCGTGGGCCACAAATAAATCTATTTATATTTGTGCTTAAACGCTTATTTGAACCCATGAAATGTGCTTATATTGCTTGGTTTTGATGATACATACATTCTTAAACTTGTATTCTCACTTTTTGGATTTGATTTATGAACATGTGTTTTCATTTCATGTATATGTGTATTTTGCCAAACTTTAAGATATACATGTATACCTCTTGAGTCATTTGCCTTTAATGCAAATCTTTTTATATGGACTCATTTGTGTTTAAGAGATATGTATGTATACTTATTGTGTTGTCAAAACAAACATATATCTTGAAATATAAATTTTTTTTAATAAAAAAATTATTTGATTTCATGTTTTTGAAGGATCTTTAACTAGTTTTTCAAAAATTATTTTAACTAGTTAATTGTTTTTCATTTGGTAGAGTTTTTCAAACTAAGCTTATTTTCAAATTTATTTTTGAAAACCCTACCTTCAATGGGAGATTGGATGGGCGATTATGCCTTGTATGCTTCATTGAAAATCTTTTACCTTGTGCATATGAAGGGTGGTAGGTTATGAGATATACACTTGATCTTATTGTTATGTCAATTGGTATCATTGAATCGTTTCAATTGGTATCAATATGAACTTTTTTGTATATACTCATATTTTGTTTCTTATATATGTATGTATCAATTTCAATTGGTATACTCATTTCATACATATATATGATTTTCATGTGCTTAACTTACAATTGGTTCACATTTTTAAAAGCACAAAGTTTATGATGAAAAATAAGTTTTTTGATCATTATGTTTACCATTGATATCAAAATGCTTCAACTTCATATTTGTTAAATTTCAATTGGTATCAATATGTTTTATAATAATGATTATTTTCAATTTGGTATCTTAAAATTTGATTGTTTTACAAGAGCTCTGATACCTTCTAAAAATTTTGTTTAAAAAAATTAGAAACTTAAAATGTTTTGTATGTATTTCCTATATGCAAGGAGAGCTTAACATCTCTTTTACATATAGATTCATGTTGAGTGTATTGTGTATTGAAGAGCTTGACAACTCTTCTTTATATAGTACACGTGTGTAGGGGGAGCTTCACATCTCCTCTTATGCATTACATAATATGTGTTATATGAGTTAGGGCTTGTCATCCCTTCTTCATGTAATGCATATGTGTAGGGAAGCTAACTTAGCGTCTTCCTCTTCATGAATGTATATCGCATATAAACCTTTATTGATTGATTTGTTTCACCCCTTCTTGATCTTTTTGTTTTTGACAAAAAGGGGAGAAAAATTTGTTTGATTTGATTTTACTTTGAACCCTTTGTTGATGATTGACAAAAAGGGGGAGAAGTATTTGAGTATATATATGCATGTTTTCATTGCTTAAGGGGGAGTAGTATTTGTCTTCCTTGTTATTTATGCATATATGTTTTGTTTTGCAAATAGGAGAAAAAGATTTATTTTGTTTCATCTCCATCATATGCATACATATTTATGAGCTTTATTGTCATATATTATTATTTATGACTACGCATGAGTTAAGGGGGAGCTTCCTTGAAGCTTTACTTTAATCCATGCATATATAACTTCATGTGTTTTGTCATCATCAAAAAGGGGGAGATTGTTGGCCCAAAGGCCTATCACCCTAGTTTTGATGATGATCAACTCATGAAGTTATGTTTACTAATGATCTTGTGTTTAATTAGTGACAGATTCATTATCAAGATCTTAGTAGGTGCATAGCTCAACAAAGGATAAAATGTCAGATTTGGAGCTAACACGGTGTGATCCAAGGAGTTTTTGGATCAAGCTTGGACCAAGTCAAGAAGATGAGAAGCCTTCAAGTGAAGACTTCAAGAAGATGAAGACTTGTGTCTAGGTATAAGATTTTGTTTTTGTTTTAGAGTAAAATGTAAACGATAGATAGTTGGTGGATTGCTCAAGTATACCATGCACACACACTCTTGATTTTATTGTCGTTTCATAAAAGATTTTTTTTAGTTTAGAAAAGATTTTTCATTTTGAAAAATATAAGTTCGGTGTTTGGTGTTTCTCATGCACTTATCTTTCAAGCAAAACCTAATTTAGAGCTTTATGACAAAACATAGATATTACATTATGATTGTGTAGTGGATCATATCCATACACACTATGCTTTAAAATGAAATCAAATATTTTGTTTTTATATTTTGTGAAGTTATGAAAACCAAGTTTGAAAAATACATGTTTTGAGGTTTGATAAAATTTGCAAGACGCTGAAATGATATGAATATGTTGATATATGTCTTGAAAAATTTTTATCACAAGTTTGGTCTTCAATATAATGTTAAAACAAGTTTATGGAATTTTTAAAAGTGTTAAAAGATTTTAAAATTAATTTTTAAACCAGTTTTCTAGACCTGGAACTGGCTGACAGGCTGGTCTGGTTGACCGAGCGGTCGACCGCACCATGGTCCGGTCTACCCACGGTCGACCGACGTGCACAGACTTGTGCGTGTCTGGCAGCACAGTGGTCCGGTCTACCGGACGGTCGACCGCTGCAGAGAGTTCTGCTCTCTGGATTTCTGGGTCGACCGGGCGGTCGACCGGAGGCTCCAACGGTCGGATTTTCGACCGTTGGCGGTCGACCGGGCGGTCGACCGGCAGCTCTGACAGACCCCAACGGTCATATTTTTCTGACCTCTATAAAAGGGGGTTTGGTCATTGTTTTGAGCTAAGATTTTAGGAGAGCTTTGAGCCAGTTTTTCCCAGACTTTTTAAAGGGTTTTCTCCACAAAATAGTGAGCTAATATTTCCTATCTAAAGGGAAGATTTTATAAAGAGTGTAAAAGAGATTTCTTTGAGTTTTCCTCCACCTTTCACATCCTTATTTTTCTCACACCACACTTGAGCAACCATTGATTATACATCCTATAGGTGTGTTGTAGTGAGAGTGCTTTAGGTGATCAAAGTGTGTGATCACCAAAGATCTTTTCTTCGTTCTTTGAGGAGACGGGCAAGTGTGCTCGTCGTTGTTTTGAGTTCGGGTGCGGACTCGGCTGTAGAGGTGCGGCCTCAGCGAACCGGTGGGCTTGCGGTGTGTACGGGACTAGAGAGTCCGAGGGCTTGTAGGTGTTGCGGCACCGAGGAGAGATCCATTGGGATCTTGCATAGTGGAAATCCTTCGTGTGTCGAAGGCGGGGATGTAGAGCAAGTGTGCTCGAACCTCGAAACAAACCCTTTGTGTTTGCGATTGCCTTTTCTCTCTCTCTCTCTCTATTTGTCTCATTTATATCTTGCATTACTTACCTTGTCTTTACCTTTATATGCATGATATATTCCTTGTGCTCTTATTGACATACTTGCTTGGGATTGTTGACTAACACTTGTATTCAACCAAGAGAGCCAACGCGGCACCTCAACCCATTCAAGGGGAATCTAGAGGAGTTTGTCCAGAGCCCTTCACGGGGAATTCGGCAACACTCTTTGGTTATACGTGGTGTTTAGTGTAAAAGTTTTAAATTGGTCATAATTGCTTTTAGCTTCCGCATTATTTGCATCATTCATCATTAAGTGACCATTAGATTAGCCATCACCTATTCACCCCCCCTCTAGGTGAACCTTCAACTAGCCGTTAGGCTGAGCTGGCAGCCTGACAGGCTACCGGTCGACCGGAACGGTCGACCGCCAACGGTCTAAAATCCGACCGTTGGAGCCTCCGGTCGACCGTCCCGGTCGACCCAAACAAACAGAGAGCACTGCTCTCAGACCCGGTCGACCCTGGCGGTCGACCGTCCCTGTTCTGCCAAACGTGCACAATCTGTGCACGTCGGTCGATCGGCCCAGTCGACCGACTTCATCCAAGTCGACTTGGTCAGAAGACTTGTCGACTGGTTGAAGCCTGGAACAGAAAACAGGGTCAGAAAAACAGTTTAAAAATATTTTAATAAATCTTTTATCTTTTCTGAAAATTCCATAAAAATTGTTTTATCATTTTATATTGAAACACAAACAAGTGATAAAAATTTCAAGACATATATCAATCATATCAATTCATTTTTGAGTCTTGCAAATTTTATCAAAACCAACACTTGTATTTTTATCAAACTTGATTTTTCCAAAGCATGAATAGGATGGTCAAAATAAGTTTGTCTAGCAAGTTTAAAGCATGTATGTATATCTAGAACATATCTAATATACATAAGAATAAAGTAAACTTGTTTTGATCTATTATCCATGAAAACCAAAATCCAAAACATGAAACGTGTGTGTATAGTGCACTTGAGCATATCAACTATACTAAGCTTTACAAATGGATCTAAACACACTATCTAAACTAAACTAGGATACCTAAGTCTTCTTGACGATCTTCCATCTTCAAGTAGACTCGATCCCAAACCGTGATCCGCCGAGTGCAAAGGAGTGATCTTTAAGCTTTGACACCGGAATCACCATGAAAAGCTTCTAAACTCCTTGTTGAAGCTAATCGCCAACTAATATCTTGGTTAATGATCTGAAACTTAAATAACACAAGATTATTAGTAAACATAACTACATGAGTTAATCATCATCAAAACTAGGGTGGAAGGCCTTTAGGCCAACATATCCCTCATTTAGCAGAGCGAATCAAAAGATCAGCGCTACTTGCTATTCCTAGTTTCGCGAAAGCTGTTTCTAGCCTCGCGGTGAGGCTACTTTCCAGATGTAAAACAGATTGACTTAACCTGTTTTCAAATTTTCAGGGCAATTATACCCCTATTCCTCCTTATAAATGGCCTACCAGAGGCATACAGAAAAGGGGCTGAAGGCTAGAAAAAAAGAGAGGAGAGATGGTTAAGGATAGAGAGAAGTTCGGAGATCTACTCTCTTGCTTCCAAGAATTTAGAGAATTACTTCTCTAATTAGGGTGCTAATACCCTAAGATCTTCCTCCTTCTTAAGGAATCTCCGGAACCAAGCGAGAAGGAATTCCCAAGCGGAGGTAGCTTGAGAAGTAACAAGAGGGCTCTATCGACCTTCTGTTCTCCAATTTCCCGAACTAGGCGAGAAGAAAATCCTATCAGGCGGCAGTCTGACTGTCCGATCGATCGCATCGTCAAAGGGATAAAGTGATCACGCGCTGATCAGATTCCTACTAGCACACTTCCCCAGAAATCTCAGAGGAGATCTACCTGTAATCTTCTTCCTACAAAGAATTACTTGTAATTTAGCTCCTCGACACTTTTTTTTGTAAGTTTTCTCCTTCGCAAAATCAATGGAAAACAAGATGGCGACTCCGCTGGGGACTAAATTCTCCACTGCTGAGAATCAAGTGTCGCAATGCGACGATCAGACCTTTGGGTCTATTGCTGAGACGCCGGTCATTCACTCTTGCTAAAAGAAGTTCAAACAACTTCTTCCTGGGGGTAGCAAAAATCCCCTACGTATGCGCAAGCACAAGGAGGTCGGCATAGCCAGAGCCCCTCTAGCTTATTCTTTGAAGTAAGTCTCTGTTGAGATAGATGAGGCTCTCTGCAAGCCTATTATGGTCTCCTGGCATAACAAGGAGACGGTGTCGCAATGCAACTGTCAGAATCCTGAGCCCGTTACTTTCAAAAACTTGGTCGTTCATTTTGACCAAGGAAAATTCGAGGAACTACTATCTGGAGGTAGTCCAATGCTCCATGCACGGAACCATAGAAAGGTCTCGATAGCCAAAGTTTCGGAGCAAAAACCGGCCCTAGCTGGGCAAGTAGCCGAACGGACCTCCTCCCAACTCCTCTCAGCCTCGCGCGAGGTTAGCCAGGTTCCCTACGAACCTAAGTCTCCTCTTCCAAAGCAGATGTGGAGGCCAAAACAGAAAGCCCCGTGTGAAGCTTCAGGCGTAGCTACGGCACAGGTCCGCCTGTCACGCGAAGATAAAGATAAAATGCCTACCTACTTCGCTGAGGCCATTAGCCGCGAGGCTAGAACGGCGACTATGCCTTCGCCTAATTCAGGAGCAGTGACTCTTCGTGCCAACCTCGTTCTTCCGAGCGAAGTTACTGATAGCACGACAAACACAGCACTAGTACCCCAGGGTACGCGTGAAGTTCCCAGCCGCCAAGTTAAAACTAAAGCACCTAGTGGTGCTAACCACCTTCGCAAGAAGGCAACGAGCAAAGCATCGCAGCATGCTTCAAGCGTTAAGTTCGCTCTTTGCAGCGGAGCTGAGGGATCATCCCTGGGCGCTGATAGCGGTGCTTATGCAGCTTCAGCACCTAAGGGTGCTCCCAAAGTTTCTAGCCGCGAAGCTAGAACTAGAGCACTATCTAGTACCAATCACCGCTGTGGTGATGAGAAAAATGAGGCATCATCCTATGTTTCATTTCCAAAGCTTGTGGATGCCAAATCCACCCCTCACACAGTTATGAGCGAGAAGGTGGTGTCAGAATTACCTAAACACATCAATGCGTGATCCACCAGAATCTCTATGCTGAGTCGCTTAAACTTGGCTAGGTCTAACTTGCGAGAGTTCTTAGCAAGAAAACAGAAGTCGGGATCACTCCAGACTTCTCCCTCCTGTTGTCAACAAGTGGGATGTCAGTTGGTGTCCAATGCCGGTTAGGACCAATCTCTATCACTCCTCCAAATTGACGGTTAGTCTTTGATCAACTATCGGTGCAAGCTCCTTTGAAGCATCGCAAAGGAGCATATCGCGAGATCTACCAGATCTACCCTCTGCTTCCGTCAATATGATCGGAAGTGTTGGCCCAAGGTTACAATCACCCATGATTAGTGTATTTTGATGATTACAAAACATATTAGTTATTTGTACTAATAATATTTGTTGTTTAAGTGTGTTTCAGGTTTCTATTCATTCTAGAAGTCTTCTCTCACAAATACAAGGATTTGGACTCAAGTCAACTCCAATTGGGCTCAAGGAAAAGTGTTGAAGATCATATGAAGAAGCCTATTGAAGATCTTGAAGTCCTTAGAATCATTGTAAGAATAGAATGTTAAAGTTTGAGTCTTGGTTATTTGGCTCTAGGATACACACACACAAAAAATTTTGGTTTTGATAAAATTTGGTCTTGTTTTCATTTTCAAAATTTGGTTTCATGCCTTAGTAGAGATTTACATGAACCTAAGTTTTATAAAATAAATATCTTGTCTAGATCATGTATACATACTCCTACTAACATGTCACTCTAGTTTGTTTAAACCTAAAACAATTTTTCAAATTTTTCCAAGTTCAAAATCCTGCAGTTTTTCCCATTTCAGGCTGACCGGCCGACCGGCCCGGTCGACCGGCGCCATAGCCTGGACGTGCACGTCTGTGCACGTCCGTCGGTCGACCGCACCGGTCGACCGACCAAGAGCACACTGCTCTCTGGTTTTCTGAGTCGACCGGACCGGTCGACCGGAAGAAGGAAACTGTGTTTCCTCTTTTGGGACGGTCGACCGGACCGGTCGACCGAGAGCCAACGGCTCTTTGCAGCTGGGCTGGCGGTCGACCGGACCGGTCGACCGCCAGGCCTGCAACAATCCAACGGCTCTTTCCTCTTTGGGCAATTCTGAAAATCTGTTTCTTTTTTCTGCTTTAACAGACTTTTAGAGAGTTGTTGGGGAGCTTTTGCAGGTCAAATTAGGTGTAAAGAAATTGTTTTTAACCTATTTTCAACCCTATAAATAGAGGAGAAGTCTCTCTTGCATATCACCAAGAAAAATCCTCAAGTTTGTGTTGTTTTCAAAAGAGAAAAGAAAAGAGTTTAAAGCCTTCATTCCAATTCTTTTAAAGTTTGTTTTTCAGTTGTGTTTGATTGTCTATATCACTCTACAACTGAAGTTTTCTCACCACACTTCATAGAGCCAAAAATCCTATACTCATTCTATAGTGAAGTTGTAATAGAAGTGAGAGTGTTTGTAAAAGACTTTGAGAAAAAGTGTAGTGATCTTGTTGTGATCACTTTGTTCTTGTAATCCTTTCCTTGTGAAGCAACCTCTTCGGTAGAGGTCCTTTGTACTCGGTGGAGCTCGGTGCTCGGTCTTCGGTAGACCAAATTGTAAAGGCATCCTCGGTGGATAGTGGAAACCCTTCACGGAGGTGAAGGCGGGGAGTAGAGCGGTGGCTCGAACCTCGAAACAAATATTTGTGTTTGTGATTGCCTTTGCGTCCAATTCTTGCTTTAAATTCCTCTAACACTTTATTGCTCCTTATTACTTGCTTATGATCTTGTATCTTCCTTGTGCTTTTAATTCAAGCTTGTAATTCTTGTGATATATTGTGTGCATCTCATTTCTCATCATCATACTTTGCCTTGATCGATCATATCTCAATACAACAAGGTTGCATTGCGCACCTCTAACCCATATCAAGGGGAACTGGGAGGAAGGAGTTCAGAACCTCGCAAGGGGTATTCGGCTCTTAGTCTTGTTTTTGAGAGATCGTTGCATCATTCATCATACTTAGTTCAAAAAGATCATTAGATTAGCAATTACACCTATTCACCCCCCCCTCTAGGTGTTTTTCAATTGGTATCAGAGCTTGGACTCTAGGATTTGGTTTAACAACCTTAGAGAAGATCCTAATTTGCTAATCATTTCATTCATATTCATATAGTAAAAATGGCCGATGGAATTAAGACCCCTCCTAAGTTTGATGGACTTAACTTTCCCATATGGAAAGTTAAGATGACCGTGTTTTTGCAATCTCTAGGTAGCCGAGTTGCAAAAGCCGTGACTAAGTCCTTTAGTGTACCCCCCGGTGACGAATCCACTTGGTCCGAAATAGAGACTAAGGAATTCGATGCCAATGCCAAAGCTCACTATGCACTTCTACAAGCCCTTAATGATGATGACATTTCTAGGGTTATCCATTGCAAATCCGCATATGAGATTTGGTCACACTTGATAGTCACACATGAGGGGACCTCACAAGTAAAGAAGGCTAAGATTGACCTTCTTCGGTCCCAATATGAAATATTTAGCATGCAAGAAAATGAAACCATAGATGATATGGTTACAAGATTTACCAAGATTACTAATGGACTCTCTTCTTTAGGTCAAGATATCAACAATGATCAAAGAGTAAGGAAGATCATCCGAGCTCTTCCTACTTCATGGGAAGTTAAAGCAACAACCTTGAAGGAACTCAACGACAATGAAGAGATGGAGCTTATAAGTCTCATTGGGAACCTCAAAACCCATGAGATGGAAAGGAAAACAAGGGAGGATATGGCTCCTTCCAAAAAGAAGACTATCGCCTTCAAGAGTCAAGCTACACACTCCGATGAAGACGATGAAGAAGAAGATGATGAGGAGCTCTCACTCCTTGTTAAGAATGTCCGGAGGATGTACAACAAGGCGAAGTACCAAGGTAGAAGAAGATGGCAAGGAGGCAAAGAAGAAAAAAGGATCACTTGTTTCAATTGCCAAAAGCCCGGACACATTGTTGCGGAGTGTCCGGACAAAGCTAAGCCCTCCACATCAAAGAAGCCCTACAAGAAGAAGGCTATGAAGGCAACTTGGGATTCGGAGACCGAATCCGAGGAAGAAATAGACACTGCCAACATGTGCTTCATGGCTAATGAAGGCACAAGCAAGGTAACCTCTTCCCCTTCCCATGATAATGAGTTTTCTATGGATGAATTAGAAGAGGCTTTTGTTGAGTTGTCACAAAATTATGATTTCTTAAAAAAAAGTATTTAAAAATGAAAAAGGAAAATGAATCTTTAAGTCATCAAGTTTTTACTCTTACAAAGAAAAGGATGATTTGGTTTCCACCTTGGCCACTACTAAAAATGATTTTGAAAAATATAAGATTTCTTGCAAAGGTAAGGCCCCACTAATTGATTCTAATGAAGTTTCAATGCTTAAGGAAAGATTAGACTCATTAAGTGTTGTTTTGAAAAATTGTGAGTTTAACAAGAAGAAAATTGAGGCTATGTTTCCTAAAAAACAAGCCCCAAAGAAAAATGCTCATGCTCATGTTCATGTTCATGCTACACAACCTAAACAACATGGCAAAACCCCAAAACATGCTCACACTACACGTACACATCATGCTTTCATGTATGGTAGAGTGTTCTCATGTTCACATTGTGGGCGGAAAGGACACTTAGCCAATTTTTGCTATGATAGACTAAATGCATCACATCATAATATTTGGGTTCGAGGCACTAACTTTAAAGGACCCAAGAAAGTTTGGGTACCAAAATCAACAATTATGTTAAATGATGTAGGTACTTTCCAAAGCCCAACGACGTAGATGATTGTGGTATCTTGATAGCGGTTGCTCAAGGCACATGACTTAGGATATCAACAACTTTGCAACCCTATCAAGATATCATGAAGGTGGCACCGTCACCTTCGGAGATGACGCCAAGGGTAAAATCATCGGTATTGGTAATGTAAAACTTGGCATCTCTCCTTTAATTGAAAATGTAGTTTTAGTTGATGGCCTCAAGCATAATCTCTTGAGTGTTAGTCAACTTTGTGATAAAGGTTTTGATGTTGTTTTTGATAATGTTGCTTGTAAAGTAATTGATAGAACTTCTAATGTTTGTGTATTTTTCGGTTTTCGTGAAAGTAATGTTTATATGATTGATATGTTAAATATGTCTTGTAATATTACTTGTTTGAAAGCCCTCGATGATGACTCTTGGTTGTGGCATAGGAGATTAGGCCATATTTCTTTTGATCACATTTCTAGGTTAAACACAAAGGAAATGGTGAAAGGTATTCCTTACTTGAATTTTGAAAAGGACCGAGTTTGTGACGCATGTCAATTTGGGAAACAAACTAAGTCTTCTTTCAAGTCAATTAAGGATATCATGACATCACGTCCTTTGGAGTTAATCCATATGGATCTTTTTGGCCCTACACAAACCAAAAGTCTAAGTGGGAATAGATTTGCTTATGTTTTGGTTGATGACTTTTCAAGGTTTACTTGGGTTTTCTTTCTTGAACACAAAAACCAAGCATTTTCGTATTTTCAAACTTTTAAGAAAAGAGTTGAAAAAGAAAAAGATGTTTCGATTTTGAGAATAAGAAGTGATAGAGGAGGTGAATTCATTAACCAACCCTTTACCACTTTTTGTGATGAACATGGAATAAAGCATGAACTATCTTGTCCTAGAACTCCACAACAAAATGGAGTAGTTGAACGGAAAAATAGAACATTACAAGAGATGGCTAGGACAATGCTAAGTGAATATGGTCTACCACATTATTTGTGGGCCGAGGCCGTTAATACATCATGCTATATATCAAATCGTGTTTTCTTATGTAAAAATACTACTAAAACTTCTTTTGAAATGTACTTTTCTAGAAAATCAAATGTTTCTTATTTCAAAGTTTTTGGATGCAAATGTTTTGTTTTAAATACAAAAGATAATTTAGGAAAGTTTGATGCTAGATCTTATGAGGCTATTTTTGTAGGTTACTCAAACACTAGTAAGGCTTATAGAGTTTTCATTAGATCATCATTGACTATTGAAGAGTCTATTCATGTTAAGTTTGAGGAATCTAACAAGTTTGTTAAGAATGTTGTAGAAATAGATGCATTGGATGAAGGTTTGGAGAAAGTGACCTTGGAAGATGCTTCTACCATGGGAGACAAACCAAAGGATGATGAAGGAAGCGAAGCTAAGGTGGAAGAGGCATAAGGAAATGAAAATCAAACACATGAGGTGGAGCCTACTCAACCACTACCAAAGGATTGGAGATACAATCCACATCATCCCAAGGACCTCGTCATAGGTGAAGTATCAAAAGGGGTAACTACTCGCTCTAGACTTCATGACTATTGTGGTAACTATGCATTCATTTCTCATATTGAACCCAAAAATGTCCTCGAAGCCGAGGCCGATTCATATTGGTTGCTAGCCATGCAAGAGGAGCTCAATCAATTTGAGCGCAACCAAGTTTGGCACCTTGTTCCTAGGCCCCACGATAGACCAACAATTGGTACTAAGTGGATCTTTAAGAACAAGTTGGATGAATCGGGTAATGTAGTTAGAAACAAGGCTAGGTTAGTTGCCCAAGGTTACACTCAAATCGAAGGGATCGATTTTGAAGAAACCTTTGCACCCGTAGCACGGCTTGAAGCCATACGGATGACACTAGCATTTGCCTCATATAAAGATTTCAAATTATTTCAAATGGATGTTAAAAGTGCTTTTCTAAATGGATTTATTGAAGAGGAGGTGTATGTTGAACAACCCCCCGGGTTTGTTGATCCTACACATCCGGATTTTGTTTTTAAATTAGATAAAGCTCTTTATGGTTTAAAACAAGCCCCTAGGGCTTGGTATGAAAGACTTTCTTCATTTTTTGATTTCAAATGGTTTTAAGAAAGGTAAAATTGACACAACTTTGTTTACAAAACATGTAGAAAAGGATATTCTTATTGTGCAAATTTATGTGGATGATATTATTTTTGGTTCTACTAATGAATCTCTTTGCAAAGCTTTTGAGTCATGCATGAAGGATGAATTTGAAATGTCTATGATGGGGGAGCTCAACTATTTCCTTGGACTCCAAATCAAGCAAAGGAAGGATGGGATTTTCATCAATCAAGCCAAGTACACAAAAGAACTAATCAAGAGATTCGGACTTGAAGGATCTAAAGTAAGCAAAACTCCCATGGCTACAACTACTAAGCTTGAAAAAGATGAACAAGGTAAAAGTGTAGACATTAAATTATATCGTAGCATGATTGGTAGCTTGCTTTATTTGACGGCTAGTAGGCCGGATATCATGTTTTCCGTTTGTCTTTGTGCACGTTTTCAATCTTGTCCTAAAGAGTCTCACATAATTGCGGTTAAACGCATAATTAGATACCTTAAGGGCACTATTGAAATGGGTTTGTGGTATCCGAAAATCGGCCAATTTTCAATGACTAGTTTTTTCGGATGCCGACTATGCGGGTTGTAGGGTAGATAGGAAGAGCACAAGTGGAACATGTCAATTCTTGGGTAATTGTCTTGTATCTTGGTCTTCCAAAAAGCAAAATTCGGTAGCCCTATCAACCGCCGAGGCGGAGTATGTTGCAGCCGGAGCTTGTTGTGCACAAGTTCTTTGGATGAAACATACTCTCCTCGACTATGATTTACACTTTGATCATGTTAAAATATTTTGTGATAATACTAGTACTATTCACATGACAAAGAATGCAAATCAATATAGTAAAACCAAACACATTGACATTAGGTATCACTTTCTTAGAGATCATTATGAGAAAGGTGATATTGATATTGATTATGTTTCTACCGATTTTCAACTTGCCGATATTTTTACTAAACCTCTAGATTATGCTAGATTTTCATTTATTTGTGGTGAGTTGAATGTTTGCATGATAGATTCTTAAAAATATTTCTATTTTGGTGTTTTGTTTTGACTTTAACTCTTTTTGATGTATGACAAAAAGGGGAGAAAAATATATAAGTTTAATTAAAGTGTTTATTGAAAAAGAAATAAGTTTGCTTATAGTTTGAGTTTAGTTTATTTACTATAAGTTTAAAGAGAAAAAGTATAAGTTTAATTGGTATTAAGTTTGATTTCAAATGGTATTTAAGCTTTTGAAAAAATATTGGGTTTTCAATGCTTCATGTATCTCACTAATAGTTATTTTTTTTACATAGCATTGTTTGAGGGGGAGCTTTCCAAGCTCTTCTTCCTTTATTTGTTTAAATAACTTATATGTTTTGTCATCATCAAAAAGGGGGAGATTGTTGGCCCAAGGTTACAATCACCCATGATTAGTGTATTTTGATGATTACAAAACATATTAGTTATTTGTACTAATAATATTTGTTGTTTAAGTGTGTTTCAGGTTTCTATTCATTCTAGAAGTCTTCTCTCACAAATACAAGGATTTGGAGTCAAGTCAACTCCAATTGGGCTCAAGGAAAAAGTGTTGAAGATCATATGAAGAAGCCTATTGAAGATCTTGAAGTCCTTAGAATCATTGTAAGAATAGAATGTTAAAGTTTGAGTCTTGGTTATTTGGCTCTAGGATACACACACACACAAAATTTGGTTTTGATAAAATTTGGTCTTGTTTTCATTTTCAAAATTTGGTTTCATGCCTTAGTAGAGATTTACATGAACCTAAGTTTTATAAAATAAATATCTTGTCTAGATCATGTATACATACTCCTACTAACATGTCACTCTAGTTTGTTTAAACCTAAAACAATTTTTCAAATTTTTCCAAGTTCAAAATCCTGCAGTTTTTCCCATTTCAGGCTGACCGGCCGACGGCCCGGTCGACCGGCGCCATAGCCTGGACGTGCACGTCTGTGCACGTCCGTCGGTCGACCGCACCGGTCGACCGACCAAGAGCACACTGCTCTCTAGTTTTCTGAGTCGACCGGACCGGTCGACCGGAAGAAGGAAACTGTGTTTCCTCTTTTGGGACGGTCGACCGGACCGGTCGACCGAGAGCCAACGGCTCTTTGCAGCTGGGCTGGCGGTCGACCGGACCGGTCGACCGCCAGGCCTGCAACAATCCAACGGCTCTTTCCTCTTTGGGCAATTCTGAAATCTGTTTCTTTTTTCTGCTTTAACAGACTTTTAGAGAGTTGTTGGGAGCTTTTGCAGGTCAAATTAGGTGTAAAGAAATTGTTTTTAACCTATTTTCAACCCTATAAATAGAGGAGAAGTCTCTTTTGCATATCACCAAGAAAATCCTCAAGTTTGTGTTGTTTTCAAAGAGAAAAGAAAAGAGTTTAAAGCCTTCATTCCAATTCTTTTAAAGTTTGTTTTTCAGTTGTGTTTGATTGTCTATATCACTCTACAACTGAAGTTTTCTCACCACACTTCATAGAGCCAAAATCCTATACTCATTCTATAGTGAAGTTGTAATAGAAGTGAGAGTGTTTGTAAAAGACTTTGAGAAAAAGTGTAGTGATCTTGTTGTGATCACTTTGTTCTTGTAATCCTTTCCTTGTGGAGCAACCTCTTCGGTAGAGGTCCTTTGTACTCGGTGGAGCTCGGTGCTCGGTCTTCGGTAGACCAAATTGTAAAGGCGTCCTCGGTGGATAGTGGAAACCCTTCACGGAGGTGAAGGCGGGGAGTAGAGCGGTGGCTCGAACCTCGAAACAAATATTTGTGTTTGCGATTGCCTTTGCGTCCAATTCTTGCTTTAAATTCCTCTAACACTTTATTGCTCCTTATTACTTCCTTGTGATCTTGTATCTTCCTTGTGCTTTTAATTCAAGCTTGTAATTCTGGTGATATATTGTGTGCATCTCATTTCTCATCATCATACTTTGCCTTGATCGATCATATCTCAATACAACAAGGTTGCATTGCGCACCTCTAACCCATATCAAGGGGAATTGGGAGGAAGGAGTTCAGAACCTCGCAAGGGGTATTCAGCTCTTAGTCTTGTTTTTGAGAGATCGTTGCATCATTCATCATACTTAGTTCAAAAGATCATTAGATTAGCAATTACACCTATTCACCCCCCCTCTAGGTGTTTTTCAGGAAGGAGATGAGAACTACGTAGGAGGCAGACGAGCACCGCATGCTGCTAACTCTCCTTCCTCCAGTTCTCCAGATCCGGATTATAGTCCGGGCTTACGCCAAGTCTTGGTGCACGAAGAAGGTGTCTTCCGAAACACAAGATCTAGGGTCGCAATACCCTACAATTATTAGCAGCCATCCTCCTCAACTGAAGTAACCTTACCAAAACCAATGAAAGGATTATTCCAATGGTCTGATGAGGAGGACGAAGACAGTGGGTATGCCTCTTTGGCAACAGTCAGCTTGTACGAACAGATAGAATGTCGGTGAATATGGCTGATAACGGTAATGATGACCTCTGTCGACGGTTGGAAGCTCAAGAGCAAACCTCTAAGGCTCAGCAAGAAGCTTTAGATAACATTCAACAGATGCTCGCTCAACTCCTCACTAACTAAAATAACAATGATACTGGGAGTAACAATAATGAGGAAGAACATCATAACGATGAACAACCCGAGACTGAGAAGTCAAAAGAAAGTTCTTCTATGGACGCTAAAGTTCTTTAAGGCATCCAAGCTCAGATAGCATCCCTAGCTCAGAGGGATAAACAAAAGAAAGTAGAGGCAGTCTGTCCTTACCCTTTGGAATGGGATTCAGTACCATACCCACCAAAGTTCAAGCCACCAACATTACATACGTATGATGGTAAGAGCTCGCCAAACCAGCACATCAACTACTTCCGGTCTCAGACCGGAAACGTTATAGATAATGATGCTATTATGGCCAGACTGTTCATTGGCACCCTGAAGGGGGTAGCATTCGACTGGTTCCGAAGCCTTCCTCTGGGCTCCATCAATTCTTGGATCGACTTAGAAACTCGATTTGTTTCTCGTTTCTATGAGGATGATATCGAGGTAACCATGAACAAACTCCTCTCTACCATACAAAAGAAGGGCGAATTTGCCCGTGACTACATTGAACGGTTCAGAAACTTGTCTCTGATGTGCCCAGCAGGGATGTCGTTGCCATGCTCTTGCAGACATGCAGGCATAACTTCCTGGACCAAGTGGAGACTCGTATGGGAGCTGTCAAAGCCCATATCTAGAAGGAGCTAGTCGAACAAGCTGAGATAGTCGAAAAGTCGGCTAAGAAATTCGAACCATCTACCCCTAAAGGCAAATGGGGTATGAATAATAAAGAGCGCATAGACATGCGCAGTCTTCTCAAACCAAAGGGAAAGAAACTACGTCCGTTGAATTGTCAGGGACGTTCATTCGAAGGCCAAGAAGAGCAGCTTCAATAATCAGGAGTCTAAGTTTCCTCCGAAACAGTACTCCTTCAAAGACAAATAGGTGGTCACAATATTCCATTTACTCCACAAAGGGAATAAATTGAAGCTGCTGGATGTTCGACGCCCTAATTAAATGGGACGCACGAACGATCCCAACTATTGCCTCTTCCACAGAATGGTTCATCACCCTACTGATAAGTGTTTTGTCCTCAAGGACAAAATTCAAGCTTTAGTCGATGTCGGAGTTCTGACTCTGAAATCAGAACAAAAGAAAGTCACTGCAAACATGGTGACCCTCAAGTTCGGCAAAACCCTAAAAGTCACAGTACTTGATGGGACCTTCCCAATCCCTGAAGCACGGCTAGAAGTAAAGCATTCTTTGTCTGAAACTCAAGAGATGAAGGGTCTTGTTCCCTTGACATTGGGAACGGGGGAAATCATGTGGGTACACCCAGACCTTGTCCACGACGAACAATAGGCTTCGAATAAATCCAAGTCAAAGGGCAAATCTTACAATGTATCTCCATCTTGCCAGATGATGGCAGTCTCACGTCAGCTTCTCTTAGCGATTCTGAAGGGGAAAAGTACGCTTGCACAACGCAGGCTGATGTACCTCAGTCGATAGGTACTCGATTCAAAAAATCATATTTAAAATAGTATGAGAAAGCTACTGACGAGACACAACAGCAGACGACGTCAGTACAAATATCCACACCGGTTCTGCTCCCGATGACGGGAAAAGAGAAGCACAAAGAAATCCGATTTGACCATGTCCTGAAGAAGCCTTCAGGCCCAGGGCTTAACATGCCCTTTCGTTTTGACATATTAGCCCAGCTGGCTAATATCCCAGCTCGTATCACCATACACGAGCTCCTTCATCTCGAAAGAGACAAGAGAAGCACTTAGGGATGCACTGTTAACTCAGAATCATTCCTGACATATATGCCAGAAATCCCTAAGGATGACACTCAGTCTTCTTGCCTTGAATGTCATCATACATAATCAAAAGTACCTGCTATTACTTTCACAGTGAAGGATATGCTTCTCAAGGATAACAAGCACGATCGACCTTTGTACTATACCGGATACATCGGTTCAACATGCATTGAAAGGGTACAGTTGACCCGAGGTCTGCACTCAGCATCATCCCCAAAAGGCTCCTTTACTTCATTGGCATACCACTGTATCGGTTATCTGCAACCACTACAACAATATACGGTTTTAATGTAAGGAGTAGTCATCTACTTGGAAAGATTCGACTCCGTTGCCGAATAGGGAGCCTGAAGTCAGAGGTGATGTGCTATGTCATTGAAGCTGACACGTCATACAATTTGTTACTAGGGAGACCCTGGATCCACGCTAATTAGATTATCCCCTCCACTCTGCACCAGTGCTTCAAATATTTTGAAGATGATGCAACATATGAACTGTCTTTGCTGAGAAACAACCATTCAAAGGGGTGAAAAATTACTTTACTGACGCTCTCCTATATCAAGAGGTGGTGAAATGTCAAAAGAATCATTGCCTGACAACGATGACAGTGGCAATGAGGCAGATTCAGAGTCTGAAGCAGCATGCCAGCCATTTTGGTCAGTGAACCAATCATAGCATGTTTTAATAATCCCCAATGTAACACTCCTTCTGAAGATGAGGGCGAATGGGTAATTAATGACAATATTTCCTTTGATTATCCTCTGAGTGTCGAATTATTTGAATCCGTTATGGATAGCTCTCTGCACGTGCCCTTACATAAACCAAGTGCATCAAGTACATCCGTGAAATCTATAGAAGGATCCGTTTTAGTGGTTTCCCCATCCAAAGAGGGTCAATTATCAATAATATTCGGTAAAGCCCAACTACGAAGGTCTACAGTCGCGGATTCAAGTTCAGACTCAGACATCCCACAAGTTTTCTATTATGCGCGATCAGCGCAGCATATGATGAGGAAAATGGGAAACAACCTGCAACATGAAAAGGGCCTGAATTTCAGAAAAGGAAGGCGTGGTTTTATGCATAACTCTGTGCCAGAGGGAAACCAGCAAATTACTATGATAACACATGCACAGGGTTGGGATACGTTACACCTACACCACCAACAACGGTTTGACCCAAAGATAACAAACCAATCCCATCACGTTCTGTCTCTTCCTCCGAATGGGATTCAGATGTCAGTGTGGGAACATTGTTCAAAGAACTCACTGTTAATATGACTTCAAGCAGCCAATTGAAGCCAGCGGAAGCTACTGATGAAGAACAATGGGATCAGCAATTGGATCTCCAGTGGGAAAAATGATTTGAACAACGCGAACCACCTACTGAAGACTAGGTGATTCAATTTAACTTGGGTAGTCAAGATCACTGTAAGCCTATCTTTATAAGTGAGAGCTTATCACTCAAAGAAAGAGAAGAATTGATGGTACTTGTAAGGGACTATATAGATGTCTTTGCATGGAACTACGAAGACATACCTGGACTTGATCCGCAAGTAGCCATGCATCATCTGAACATCAAGCCTGACGCCAAACCAGTCAAGCAACAGCAACGCCGATTTCATCCAAACGTTATGGAAGCTATTGAAGCCGAAGTCCATAAACTCATAGCATGCGGCTTCATACGGGAGGAATAGCATCTAGATTGGGTTGCTAACATCGTCCCCGTTCTCAAGAAGGATGAAAAAATTCTGATCTGTATTGACTACCATGATCTTAATACAGCCTGTCCTAAAGACGAATTCCCATTGCCCATCACCGATGTCATGATTGACAATACCTGTGGATTTGAAAGAATGTCTTTCATGGATGATTTCTTAGGATATAATCAAATTAAGATGTATCCAGAGACGAGAAGCATCTTTATTTCGGACACCGTTGGGGTAAACTGTTATACCGTGATGCCCTTCGAGTTAAAGAACACGGAAGCGACGTATCAGCGGGCAATGAGTATGATTTTCGTGATCATCTCCGAAAAATAGTAGAATGTTAAGTCGACGACATTGCTGTCAAAAGTCGTGACAAGAATGACCATCTTCGTGACTTGAGAACGATGTTCGACATAATGCGGGCTCATCAACTGAAGATGAATCCGACAAAATCCTTCTGGGGGTTTCGAGTGGCAAGTTCCTTGGATTTATTGTTACATCAAAAGGAATTCATCTTGACCCAGACAAAGTCAAAGCCATTCAGAGCATGCATCCGCCTAAGAATCTCAAAGAACTTAGGGGCCTACAAGGTAGACTGGCTTATATCAAAAGATTCATCGCAAATCTCTCAGGCCGCTGCCAACCGTTCACCCGACTCATGAAAAAGGGCGTTTCTTTTGTATGGGATCAAGCCTGTCAAGAAGTTTACGAGGATATCAAAAGATACCTCATTAAACCTCCGGTCTTGGTGGCTCCCACATTAGGAAAACCTTTCCTGCTTTATGTGAAGCTATGGACCATTCTCTTGGTGCTCTGCTAGCTCAAAAAGACGATAATAGTCATCTGAGCAGGACTCTGATAGGGGCAGAATCTCTCTATAATCCTATTGAGAAGGAATGCTTAGCTCTTGTCTTTGTTATTCAGAAGACACGACATTATTTGGTTAGCCAAACCATAGATGTCATTTCCAGAGTAAATCCTTTGCATCTCCTCATGACGAAACCAGGATCACTGAATTCTAGATTAGCTAAATTGCCCTCCTTTTGTCTCAGTACAACATACTCTTTGTCTCTCAGAAGGCGGTAAAGGCCAGGTACTTGCAGAGTTCTTGGCTGCTCATCCGGTTCCGAAAGCTCAAAGCTTTATGAAGACATCCCGAATGAAGTCTTCGAATCTAATATAACTTCAAAGAATGAAGTTTGGCAGATGTTCTTCGATGGAGCATCACGAGTAGGCCCTAAAGGCAAGATCATTACCGGTGTGTGGGCTGTGTTTATCTCACCGCAAAACCATGTCCTTCCTAGGGCGTTTTCTCTGACAGAATCATGCTCCAACAATGTGGCAGAATACAATGCTCTACTCATTAGTCTTCAGCTCGCTCACAAAATGGGGATACGCTATCTTGAAGCTTATGGCGATTCAAGACTGATTATCAATCAGGTTAAAGGCGAATATGAGATCCGTCACAAAGATTTGGTACCTTATTATCACGCAGTCATCAAAATGGCTAATTTATTTGATGACTTTTACATCGGTCACGTGTCTCGATCCCAGAACACTAGGGCTGATGCTCTGGCTGCATTAGCAACAACGCTAGCCTTACCAGACGACACCAAGTATCACCTTATAGTGGCAACTCGACACCTTGTTTGCCTTAAATATATGTTGAGAACCAAAGAAGTCTATAACATCTCGATGGATCTTGAACCAAGAGATTGGCGATTTCCCCTCATTGACTATACTTTGCATGGTTTGCTGCCAGATGACCTTAAAGAAGCGGCATCTGTCAGAGGAAGGTCTCTCCGTTTTTATTATGATCCAACGTTGTAGACACTCTACCGTCGTTCATATGATGGTCTCCTCTTCCATTGCCTTTCTAATTTAGAGGCACAGGAAGTGCTTAAAGAAGCGCACGACGACATATGCGGAGCTCATCAGCCAGCTTCAAAACTCAAGGACCGATTGCACAGGCTTGGGTATTATTGGCCAACTATGATAGCCGATGTCATCCAATATGCACGAAGGTGTAAGGCATGCCAAATTCATCCGAACTTCATACATCAGCCTCTAGAGTTGCTCCATCCAACTATTGCCTCGTGGCTATTTGAAGCGTGGGGAATCGATGTTGTAGGGCTAATCAGCCCTCTTCCACAAAAAGTCACTGATTTATCTTAGCAATAACCGATTACTTTTCAAAGTGGGCAGAAGCTATACCACTGCTGGAAGTTAAAACTTCTAACGTGATTAATTTCATCAAACACCATGTCATCCATCGATTCGGTGTTCCTAAGCGGATCATCCATGATAACGGTCCCCAATTTGCAAGCCAAGTATTCTATCGGTTCTGCGATAGATACCGGATTCAGAATATGGCATAACTGCTTATAACCCCACCGCTAATGGCTTGGCAGAGACATTCAACAAGATAATCATTAAGCTACTCAAAAAATTCATTTCATCAAATAAGCGAGACTGGAATGAGAAGCTTAGTGAATGTCTTTGGGCCTACCGAACCACAGTTCAGACCCCGACAGGTAATACACCTTTTTCCCTAGTATACGGGTGCGAAGCAGTCATACCGTTAGAAATTCTGATGCCATAATTATGAGTCGCTTTGATGACTAAGATGACAACGGAGGACAACGATCGGTTGCGACTCCAAGAGCTCGAAGCCCTAGATGAGAAGCAGTTACAAGCTCAGCAAACACATTGAGTTATATCAAGCCTGGATCTCAAAAGCCTTCAATAAGAAGGTTAAGCAAAGAGTCTTCTAGAAAGGAGATTTGGTTTTAACTGTCAGACGACAGATGATCATGACGCACAAAACCAAAGACAAATTTCAGCCCAAATGGGAAGGACCGTTTGTGATAGAAACAGTCTATTCAAACAGAGCATATCGCCTCATGACTTCAGACGGAGACTTACTCATAATGCCAATCAACGACAAGTTCCTAAAGAAGTATTATCCTTGATAGGGTCCTTCTCATGATCAAGTTAACATTACACCTCTGACCTCCAGACCAAGATCTCGTGGAAGTCGTGTCTACTCCTTTAATTCCCAACTCACCTACAGAGTGAAAACCCGGGGAAGCATCGCGTTACTCAAAGTAACAAAATAATCTGACGCCTCTAACGGATAAGGATAGAGGAAAACGTTAGCCTTTAAGCCAAACATAAGTCCTTGACAACTCATCATACTGAGGGGAATAGCATGGCTAGCCCGACTCAAACGGTAGTTGGTAAAGGTATAACAAATCCGTTGACAGCTTAGGATTTGCTAAAAATCTTAAGGGACCTGTTCTCATTTGATTCCGCGGTTAAGGATAGAGAAAAATGTTGGCCTTTAAGCCCAACATAAATCCTTGACAACTCATCATGCTAAGGGGAAGAGCATGGCTAGCCCGACTCAAACGGTAGTTAGTAAAGGCGTATCAAATCTGTTGACGGCTGAGGATTTGCTAAAAATTATAAGGGACCCGTTCCCATTTGATTCCCTCTACAAAATCACTTACCAATTCCCGTCCATGGAATGGTAAGACCACATAGAAAGGTATTCATATCCCTTGCGAAATGATGAGTCTAACCTATCATGTTAACATTAAACCTCTGATAGTAAGATTCTAATCTACTCCCCAACGGATAAAACCAACATCCCCAGTGAATAGACCGCGCTTGTCATTCTCTTCAATAGAACGACAGGTCCACTCAAATTACTGTTATGTTCATGCACCTCTAACGGTAAATGAATCCTTGTCAAGTTAACATCACACCTCTGGCAAGTTGCTTTACAAATCCCCACGAAGTTATCTGACATATGATCTTCTATGGGACTCATTTCCTAACTCCCCAGCGAGTTTCTGATAGACTCTCTTCGAAGTCTATTATTTCCCACTTAGTCACCAACGGACTCTCTTGGTTGTCATGTTAACAATACACGTCTGACAATTTCTTTCAAAAAAAATATCCAAAGGAGATATCAATTTCCCACGGAATTTACAATCAAATCTTATTTCCCCCCATGGGATTATTTCTTTGTCATCATGTCCAGTTCGTCACCTCTGAATGGCAAAATTTCGAGCTTGGTGGCTTCTCAATCGATTATGTCCATGTTACCTCTGAACTGACAGATAGCCATGTCTCAACTTTCAGTCTAGTAGGGACTATTTCTTTGTCATAATGTCCAGTTCGTCACCTCTGAATGGCAAAATTTCGAGCTTGGTGGCTTCTCAATTAGTTATGTCTATATTACCTCTGAACCGACAGATAGCCAAGTCTCATCTTTCAGTTCTGTAAGGACTATTTCTTTGTCATCATGTCCAGTTCGTTACCTTTGAATGGCAAAATTTCAAGCTTGGTGGTTCTCAATCGGTTATGTCTATGTTACCTCTGAACTGACAGATAGCTAACTCTCATCAATCTAGTAGGGACTATTTCTTTGTCATCATGTCCAGTTCGTCACCTCTGAATGACAAAATTTCGAGTTTGGTGGTTTTCAATCGGTTATGTCCATGTTACCCTGAACCGACAGATAGCCAAGTCTCATCTTTCAGTCCAGTAGGGACTATTTCTTTGTCATCATGTCCAGTTCGTCACCTCTGAATGACAAAATTTCGAGCTTGGTGGCTTCTCAATCGGTTATGTCCATGTTATCTCTGAACCGACAGATAGCCAAGTCTCATCTTTCAGTCCAGTAGGGACTATTTCTTTGTCATCATGTCCAGTTCGTCACCCGAATGGCAAAATTTCGAGCTTGGTGGCTTCTCAATCGGTTATGTCCATGTTACCTCTGAACCGACAGATAGCCAAGTCTCATCTTTCAGTCCAGTAGGGACTATTTCTTTGTCATCATGTCCAGTTCGTCACCTCTGAATGATAAAATTTTGAGCTTGGTGGCTTCTCAATCGGTTATGTCCATGTTACCTCTGAACCGACAGATAGCCAAGTCTCATCTTTCAGTCCAGTAGGGACTATTTCTTTGTCATCATGTGCAGTTCGTCACCTCTGAATGGCAAAATTTCGAGCTTGGTGGCTTCTCTATCAGTTATGTCCATGTTACCTCTGAACTGACAGATAGTCAAGTCTCATCTTTTAGTCAAGTAGGGACTATTTCTTTGTCATCATGTCCATCTAGTCACCTCTGAATGATAAAATTTCAAGCTTGGTGGCTTCTCAATCAGTTATGTCCATGTTACCTCTGAACCGACAGATAGCCAAGTCTCATCTTTCAATCTAGTTGGGACTATATCTTTGTCATCATGTGTAGCTCGTCACCTCTGAATGGCAAAATTTCGAGCTTGGTGGCTTCTCAATCGGTTATGTTCATGTTACCTCTAACCGACAGATAGCCAAGTCTCATCTTTCAGTCCAGTAGAGACTATTTCTTTGTCATCATGTCCAGTTCGTCACCTCTGAATGAAAAAATTTTGAGCTTGGTGGCTTCTAAATCGGTTATGTGCATGTTACCTCTGAACCGACAGATAGCCAAGTCTCATCTTTCAGTCCAGTAGGGACTATTTCTTTGTCATCATGTCCAGTTCGTCACCTCTGAATGACGAAATTTTGAGCTTGGTGGCTTCTCAATCAGTTATGTCCATGTCACCTCTGAACTGACAGATAGCCAAGTCTCCCTTTTTGCTTACTGTTATGTCCATTTCGTCACCTCTGAACAGTAAACACCCGAGTTTGGTAAGCCCTAATCGGTTATGTCCAGTTTGTCACCTCTGAACCGATGGATATCCAATCTCATCTTTCAGTCCAGTAGGGACTATTTCTTTGTCAAATAATTTCTCAAACGTTTAACTAACCCTATCAGATTATTACCACTGATTAGATTAGTTATACTATTATTCCATTTCCTTTTGAGGATTATAATACAACGTGAAAGTAAGATTGAAAATTCAGAAGATAAAACAAGTTGGAAACGCAACATGGGAGTCAAATAAATTACTTTTTATTAATTCTAAAAGAGGAATACATGGATGCACGGATTACAAGCTACGAGGGTGCTTCGTAGGACTTAATCCATTCTTCAAGAATAGCCAGCCTATTCTTCCTCTCCTCAGCTGCCCTGATAAGTGCCTGCGATCTCAACTCGGCTTCATTAAAACTCGCTGTCTGGGACGGGCGAGCCTCAATTTCAACCAAGGTTGCCCTCTGTGCTAGCTCTTGTTGCAGGACTTCGTCATTCTGAACCTTAAGCTGCTCTAGCCAAGCAATCTCCTCAAGACGCACCGGTTCGGCCTTGGACAAAAGAAGATTGGCTTTTTTGATCATTTCCTTGGCCTTTTCAATCTTATCCTCAGTGTCGAGAAGTGCACTGTTAGAAGCATCTATGGCATCCCCAAGTTCCAATTTCCTTGTCTCCAAGGATTTCAGGTCAGAAGAAATTGCCTTAGCTACTTTTTGAGCGGCAAGATGAGCTTCATGCATTTGAGCAGCAAGGTGTGCAAGTTTTTCATTAACTGGGGACTCCAAATCTGAATGGCTGAGATGGCGCCATTCGTCCACGTCCCTCTCAAGCCCGTCCACCAGAAGCTCCAATGTGACGGCCTGGCCATCCCCTCTAAAGTCTCAAATGCTGTCAATACTTCGAGAGAGGAGCACCTTCAAAGCAGAGAACGAGGTAGTCGAGCCCTTCAAGACCAAAGCAATGGATCGCTTCAAGCCCTTATAAAAAGCTGTCGACTAGTTCAGCCACAAATTCATTCTCGGCTTCAACTACTCCCCGGTGAACGAGTGGCCCCCGAAGGCAAAGCTTCCATCGGCTTCACTGACATAACCATAGAGGAAATAGCAAGAGCACTGACTGGAGAAATATGAGGGGTCGTTGGTGATCTCGGATGAGTCCTCATTAAGGCCAGTACACTAGCCACAATTGACGTAGGGCTGGTGATGACTTTCGAGAGAGCTGGCTTAACAACCAGTGTTAGAGAAGTAGGATTGGCAATCACCTTCAGCTTCATAATTGGCTGGATATGCAGCGCTGGCGAAATCATCGGTAGTTCACTTACCGATGTAGTTGGAAGTGAAATTGGTTCCGTAACCACGGTCCCTTCGGTCTCTTTAAGGCCACTTACCGTTTAGGTTGATAAGAGGGCAAGCCATGATACAAGGCATCCAACTCAGCAGCGTCCGCCGAAGTCGAAGTACTTGCTTCACGCCTGATTCCCTCAGGAAGATTGGTTGGCTCTCTTGAAGTCGATGCACCCAAAGATGGAACACCTGTAGCAAGACTCTGTTTAAGCAAGGTATAATCAATATCAGGAGAGAATTACTCACAAAAGGTCAAAGCATTACCAAAAGATGATATCGCCTCAATCGCCTTGGCCGCAGTTTTTCTCCAAACTTCCTCGACGGCGGCATCAGTCCCCTCAGGCGGCATAGGAAAATCTTTGGCAGAGTCAACACGGATGGCCGGTCCACCTTCGCTCGTCGAACCCTCAGTGGTCCATCCTCTAAATCTGGAGGCCATGGAGCTTCCTTTTGAGGTCCCAGCACCTAAAGGACTGACGTCAGCCGCGTCAACTCCGGGTTCTTCTGAGACGACAAAGTAACTAGCCTCATCACCTTCATTATAAGTGAACAGGGGATCATAGTAATCTCCCTGTTCTCCTACAACCTCAGTTCTCGAGTCTCTTGCCGTCTCAGTTCCTAAATCATAAAATAAACAATGAGCTGTATGAAATATATAAGTATATGTTGCAAGAACAGAGCTAATCTTACTCAGGTCAGGAACAGCTTTACCAACGGTTTGCCTCTGAGCCGACAGCTTAATGACTAATGGAGCAGGAGGAGGAGGCACCGCGGTTGACTCACCCTCTACAATAACGGTGGGAGTGTAGTGACGAGGCTTCTTCACTACCCTCTTCCTGCGAGATCCACCTTGTCGCTTTTGTTTGAAGTGAACGTCGGGATTTCTTCCTCTAATTCTTCTACCTCTACATGTTCCATGGGGGCCATGCCTACCCCACCAGGAGCATCTGACGGAGCCTCAACACCGTATTTCCTTCAAAGCGAGGACTTTCTGCGTCCGAGGCCTCACTATCAACAATAGCGACGAACTCTCCAAGGCCTGGCACACAGACCCGCCTGCCCTCGCCTCTCTCGTTGACTTTTCGATTAAGCCGTTGAGAGATCAATTTCACACCAAATGAGTTAATAGAAAATCTGGTTGGTGTAGAGTTCGAAGCGCAGTACCACTGACAGAACCCCAGAGTTGTCTGAAGATTTGGAGTCCTCAGCGGCATGTACATCCGCGCCTCAGTATAGCCAGCAATGAAGAACCGCCAGGCACGAGCACCATCGACGAGGTTCCCAATGAAGGCCAGGCTGATGTTCGGGTTACCTACATACAGTTGGCCATACCCGAACTAACGATCAAACTGACTCGGGACATAAGATTCCAAGTAGCAGGTATCCCCGCTCCTGTACACCAGATGGGATGGCCGGATGCTAACTAGCCATTCGAAGACCCCCCAGCTCAGCGACGTCTGCCCAACTCCTATATCCTTGAATTCTTCGCTGTAGCCTACATCGCGAATGTAGGGAAAGCAGCGAAAAAGACTGTAGACGTCGTGTCAGCACAGCAGTTTGCGGACCGTGGCCACATAAATTCGTGACCACGAACATCCCTCAAACTGACGAAGAAGCACCATTCGGAACCCTCTGGAGGCTCCTCACCAGCTTAGATAATATAAGGGCAGTGAAAAGTGAACCATGCCATCAAATAGGTGTATAGCAAACCGATCCTGGGATTTGGTCCGTCGCAAGGCAGGATAGTACCTTTTCCTTCTTCGTCATTGGTGGCCTACAGAAAGCCTCCGTCAATGCATGAAGGCCCCGCTGAATACAGCACACCATTGTTGGGAGAAGTCCAAGGGAACGAGCGTGGACTAGACGAATAGCCGGTAATAAGACCATCGGAAGAATGACGTCGCCAGAAGAAGATGGCACCACGCATCTCTTCAACCAAACCAATAAAAACCCGGCCAAAAGTGCCTTCCAGGACATCGGTCGATGAGCCTGGTGATGGAAACTGCACAGAATATCACCTTTCTTATAGGGTCCATCATCTTCTTCCAAAATCATATCCCCTTGGGAGTGTTCTTGCATCCTTCGAAAAATGTCCTCGTTTGCAACCCCGCAGTGAGCTGCTTCAGGATCATCTTCCAGACTGGGGAACAAATAATTCTCCCTGCTCTTCGAACTGCATGAAGCTCTCTTATGGCTCCCATGCATACTCGAGCAAATGTAGAGGTGGCACATTAACTCCCGGTAAGTCTCAAACATTGTGGGTCCTGTTTCTCTAGAAGTGCTAATTCCGCCTCGCATGGGAAATATTCTTCATATGGGAGAGATCCTAAGGGTAGAGTAAAGACTTCCCACATCTCGTGCAAAGTCATGTCCAATTCGCCTACAGGGGTGAAGAAAGTCCCCATAACTGGACAGTATAACTCAATGATGCGTAGAAGTTTGCTACGCTCATCTGGATGCCGTAACAGGTCGTCCTGATGACCTCGTAGAGCCCCAGTCTCTCCAGATCCTCCTCAAAATGGGCCAAGACATATAAGGTCAGGTCTCGTGATTGTAAAAATCAAAGTGTTTAAGAAAATTTTACTATATAGCTTGTGGCTAACGGGTCGTATCCACGAGGAGGAATGCGATGAAAGCTTTTCGGTGTTTTGTTTAGTAACAAAGAATTGTGCTCGTTTTTAATTGAAAAAGAGAATGGAAAGAAGGGAGATGATTAAAGAGAAATTGTAACTTTGAAGAAGGCTTTGGAAAAGGTGAATTTGTATAAAGTTTAGAAAGTGATTTGTTGCTTTTTTAATGAAGAAGAAAATCTGGGCTCACTATCTCACTACTCAACCATTTATTCTTCTATTGAAATCCTTAGTGCCTCAACTTGATCATAGGCAAAACTTAAGGTTGACTTTAAAAAGTTTGAAGTAAAGCATATAAGATGGTTGAAAAAGTGAACTCTTTTCTTTAAGAAACCGTTTTGAATCGAATGTTAAATCATCAAGAGCGAAGAAGCAAGTATGGAATAAAAACAGTTCAAGAAACGTTCTTAAAAGAAGTAAGAGTTTAAAAATTCAAACCATCCTCATGTGCCTGAAAAACACCTAGAGGGGGGTGAATAGGTGTAAATGCTAATCTAAGAAACTTAATGCAAACTAAGTGCGCTAAATGCGGAAGCTAATGCAAATTATGCACAAACTAATACAATACAACAAGTGTAGCCGAATTCCCCTTGCGAGGCTCTGGACTAACTCCCTTGATTCCCTTGAAATGGGTTGAGGCGCTATGTGAAGCTCTTGTTGGATGAGTACAAGTTAGGCACACACACACAAGCAATCCAAGCAATATGAAATACACACAATCAAGCCAAGCATATAATAGATATGACAATAAGAAATGCAAGGCACAACACAAGCAATATATGATATGAATGAATCAATGCTCAACACAAGCAAGTATGATATGATATGAGTATGATGCTTTGCACAATATAAATGAGTAGAGTTGAGAGACAATAGGATCAAACGCAAACACAAAATTTGTTTTGAGGTTCGAGTACCCAACTCTACATCCCCGCCTACACCACCGTGTAGGATTTCCCAATCCACTATAAGGAGTACCAAACTCCTCTCTCAACTTTACAAAGCCACCGAGGCTATACAACCACAATCCACCTCTACCGAAGAGGGATACGGCCCGTAGCCAACTACAACAAACACCTCTACTTAAGAGGCTCACAAACCAATCACCCGATCACCTCTACCGAAGAGGGATACAACAAGAATAAGGGTGTACAACTTAGAGGTTTACAACAACCACCTCAAACTCTCTCTTTTCTCTTTTTCCACAAAAACAAGATCCTAATAGTTTAGGATAGAAGATATAGCTCAAGTGTGGAAAACAAGTGTTTTTGGAAACAAGCAACAAAGAAAAATCCTTGGGAAAATACTTGCAATATGATAGAATTGAAGATCTAAGCAAAAATCCCAAAAACCTATTTTTCTTTGATTTTCCAAAAACCAAAAAACAAATAAGATGAAATCTTTTTGACTTAAAAACTCTTTTAAAACTTTTTTAAACTCTTTAGAAAACTGAAAATTTTTAGCTCAAAAATTCTTATTCAAACAATGGAGAAATGGGGTATATATAGCCCTAGGAAAAACTAGCCGTTAGGCTGATGTGGCAGTCTGACCAACTGCCGGTCGATCGCCCGGTCGACCGCCAACGGTCAAAAATGTGACCGTTGGGCAGCAGCGGTCGACCGGTCCGGTCGACCGAAAATTCCCGAGAGCAGAGCTCTAACCCGGTCGACCGGTCCGGGTCGACCGTCCACTGTGCCTAACAGACGTGCACGTCTGTGCACATCGGTCGAACGGCCCGGTCGACCGGCCCTTGGTGCGGTCGACCGGTCCGGTCGACCGTACTGGCCTGGCAGGCACAGTGCAGAACTGCACAGATACGGGTTTGAAAATAGGTCTTTTCACTCAATAAAAATCCCATAAAATCACAGTAAATCTAAAAAATAGTTTTAATCACAATAAAAACTGTTTTTCTAAAAAATTGTTTTTCTAAAACTTGTTTTATCATTTTACTTTGATAACCAAACTTGTGATAAAAATTTCAAGACATATATCAATCATATCAATTCATTTTGTGTCTTGCCAATTTATCAAAAACAAAACTTGTATTTTATCAAACTAGAATTTTCCAAAACATGAATAGGATAGTCAAAATAAGTTTGTTTAAAAAATTAAGCATGCATGTATAGAATGAAGCAACTATACATATATCAATTTAAACTTGTTTTGATAAACTATTCATGAAAACCAAAAACCAAATCATGAAACGTGTGTGTTTTGTGCACTTGAGCATATCAACTAAACTAAGCTTTACAATGGATCTAAAACTCATAATCTAAACTAGGATACCTAAGTCTTCTTGACGATCTTCATCTCCAAGTAGACTTGCTCCAAAACTCCGTGATTCTCCAAGTGCAAAGGTATGATCTTTAAGCTTTGGCACGGAATCATCATGAATAGCTTCTAATCATCTTGTGAAGCTAATCACCAACCTAATATCCTGTTAATGATCTGAAACTTAGAAAACACAAGAATATTAGTAAACATAACTACATGAGTGTTGATCATCATCAAAACTAGAGTGGAAGGCCTTGGGCCAACAATCTCCCCCTTTTGATGATGACAAAACTCATGGAGTTATATATGCATGGATTAAAGATAAGCTTCAAGGAAGCTCCCCCTTAACTCATGCATCACAATAAACATAATAGATATGCAATGAAAGCACATGATACTAAACAAAAGCATGCATCATATCTTATTATTTATCCCTATGCATGAACTTGGTATATGCAAAAACACAATCATGCATATATAAAAACAAAACTCAAATTCTTCTCCCCTTTTTGTCAATCATCAACAAAGGGGTAATCAAAACCATAAATAAAACGAGGGTAAAAATCTTTCTCCCCTTTTTGTCAATCAAAACAATGCAAACAATGTTCTCCCCCTTTTTGTCTAAAACAAAAACAAAATCAATAAGGGGTGACTACAAACATGATATCAATTAAAATATGTCAATGAAGCATCTTGATACCAATAAACAAGGATCAATATATGTTATATGCTATATACATTCATGAAGAGGAAGACGCTAAGTTAGCTTCCCTACACATATGCATTACATGAAGAAGGGATGACAAGCCCTAACTCACATAACACATATTATGTAATGCATAAGAGGAGATGTGAAGCTCCCCCTACACACGTATATCATATAAAGAAGAGTTGTCAAGCTCCTCAATTTATAATATACTCAACAGAATCTATATGTAAGAGAGATGTTAAGCTCTCCTTGCATATAGGAAATACAAATCAAAACTTGAATATTCTTTAAACAAAATTTTGGTAATACCAATTGTAATTAAACATAAGTCTTGAATTCTTAAACATGAATCTTGAAATCAAAACAAATTTCGAATTCTTAAATATGATACCAATGTAAATATTTTACCAATTGAAAAGACTTTACATAGAAACATTGATACCAATTGTAAGAATTGTTCATTTTTAAAACATATAAACAACTTTTAATCATAAAGTGTGGAGTACAAATACCAATTGAAATACAAAATCATATTTTCTCCCCCTTTATGAAATACAAACTAAAGTCATGCATAGTCTTGATAACAATTTAAAAGAAATTTAAACAAAATTGAAACTCAAGCACTAGCATAAACACAAACATATAAATGTATGAAAGATAGATACAATAGAAATGATATACTTGGAATTTAAAGCATACATACATACAAAACATATATGAGTATACAAAATGATACCAATTGAAAGAGTTCAATGATACCAATTGACATAACAATAAGTTCAAGTGTATACATCATATTATCTACCACCCAATCATAATTCAAGTTTTAAAGATTTTCAATTTAGGGCATACATGAACATGATCTCCCATCCTACCGCCTTAGAAGGTAGGGGTTTTCAAAGATAGATTTGAAAATGTAGTTTTGTTTGAAAATCACTACCAAAATGAAGAACACCGCAACTAGTTAAATGGAAAACTTGTTAACTAGCACGAAATCCTTCAAGCAAGGAATAAAACAAAATTGAAATTCACATGATAATCATCACTCTAACCAATAAAGCATAAACTCATGAGAAACAAAACATGAGCAATAGATATGAGTGTACAAATAATATGTGAAGATCATAATCATGAAAAATATTTCATTAAGCTCAATTATTCCTTAAAACATAATTCCATCAAAAAACATGAAAAATCATATAAAACTCCTTATTAATCTTCAAGGCATATGTATGTCTAATACAAGCTAAAATATACATACATATCCAAAACATAAAGAGTCCACAAGATATATGCATTAAGGCACGTGGCTCAAAAGGATGTATATGTATAAGATTTGTTGAACTAGATAGACAATACATGAAGTTAAACATAAATACATGAAACATGAAAAACTAAATTTTCATCACAAAAATTTCATTTCAAGGTATATGTATGAATTGTCAACACAATAATTATACATACATATCCTAAACACAATTGAGTCCATATATATATATTTGCATGAAAGGCAAATGACTCAAGGGGTATACATGTATATCTTAAAGTTGGCAATACAAACATATACATGAAGTGAAATACACAATCATAAAACACATTCAAAAATGAGAATACAAGTATAAGATGTATGAATCATCAAAACTAGACTATACTAGCACATCTAATGGGTTCAAATAAGCATTCAAGCTCAACCATATAGATTTATTTGTGGCCCACTATATGCACAAGTATATACCTAGTCTTGATGAAAACTAACACTTAAACAAATATTCAAGACATGAAGCATCAAAAAAACAATATAAAAAATCATCATGATAAAACTAAAACATGATTACTATGTAAATTCACATGTATTAGATTCATGATGTACATTATAGCTAAACAAAAGTGAGAACACTAATTATGGGTTCATATAAGCATGTGGTCTCAAATACTATACATGTATGTCAAGGATCTAATAAACATGGATAGGACATACTAATCCATAGACATCAAAAACATGCTATAAACATTAAAACATGGAAAGCATGTAAACAATAAAGGGAGTAAAGGATTGTTACCAAAACCGAAGAAGCAACTCTCCTTGTCTCCAAAACATGGTGGTCATCTCCACCAAATCTTCCCTTGAAAGTGATGCATCCATTTGATTCCTTTAAGTCCGGAACGCATCCACTCCAAGGGTCATCACTCTCACGTCATGTGAGAGCCCACACCTACATCAAAAACAATAGGAGGGGTGGTCTTTGGTACCCACATCTTATTGGGTCCATGGGGTTAGTCCCTTCCCTAACCCAAACAAATTTCTTTGCTAAATTTGAAACATTTAATCTATCATAACAAAATTTAGCAAGATGGCCTTACGACCACAATGTGTACAAGTGTACACATGAGCATACATGGTGTGATGGTGTCCGTGAGGAGCATGTGTATGCCGTGGAGGGTGTGCATGCATAGAAGATGGAACTTGTTTCTTTCGAACCAAGAATCCAAGCGTGTATGGTTCTTAGCACATTGGCTCATAGTGGAGCCCAAACAATCTACTCTCTTCTTTAGCATAAAATATCATCATTAATCCTAGAAGAAGAGGTACATGCATTAGGTAGACTAGATGAAGAATCTACACTAGCATGGCAAACATGTGCATCAATCTTATTTTGTAAAAATTCATTTTTCTTTAAACATGCATCCAAATCTTTAGAAATTGAAGCAATCTTAATTTTCAAAGAATCATTTTGTTTAAAACAAAATCAACTTTTGAAGACAAGTTTTCATTTTTCTTCAAAAGAACATGGCAATCATTTTTATTTTTCAAAAAGTTATTTTCTTTAAGTGCAAGATCAAGTTGAGATTTTAATGAATCCCTTTCATTATAGACCTCAACCTTCTCTTGCAAAACATTGGTAATTCTAGCATGCAAACTCTTATTTTCTTGTTCAATTCCTAGACTCTTCTTTTTCAACAAATTATATTTTTCTATCAATTTTTCACAAACAATGGAAAGTTCTTCATTCAAAGCATGAGGATCAACATAATCATTTGAAGAACTGGCACAATCATTACTATCTAGTTGAGATTCCGAATGTACCTCAAGGGAGTCATTCCTTGGACCATGTAGCATATAGAGTGGATTCTCCACTAGATTCCTCTCTTGGATTTGGACTTGAAGCTGGAGGTGGTGGTTGTAGTCAACTTGTTCCACACTGCAAAAGCGGAATCAAGATTAGAAACACACATAAGATAATCTTTAGGTAATGTGCTTCTAATAGCCTCTAGGGCTTGTGCATTGGCCCTATATGATTGCAATCACCAGATAACATCTCTTGGTGGCCGCAAGGAAAACATGCAAACCTAGGGTCTTTAGGTACATGGACATCCTATACTTCCAAACATCAATGTTGGAAGGGTCAAAACTAGGTGGGTCATGAAGTCCATGGTATAAACTAAATATGTGCAAACAATCAAATGCAAATGTAGATTAGCAAGCAAAATGGATCACTCCTAGGATGTTAAGCCTAAGTATCAGGAGCACTAGCTCTGATACCAATTGAAAAAACACTAGAGGGGGGGTGAATAGGTGTAAATGCTAATCTAAGAAACTAATGCAAACTAAGTGCGCTAAATGCGGAAGCTAATGCAAATTATGCACAAACTAATACAATACAACAAGTGTAGCCGAATTCCCCTTGCGAGGCTCTGGACTAACTCCCCTTGATTCCCTTGAAATGGGTTGAGGCGCTATGTGAAGCTCTTGTTGGATGAGTACAGTTAGGCACACACACACAAGCAATCCAAGCAATATGAAATACACACAATCAAGCCAAGCATATAATAGATATGACAATAAGAAATGCAAGGCACAAACACAAGCAATATATGATATGAAGAATCAATGCTCAACACAAGCAAGTATGATATGATGATGAGTATGATGCTTTGCACAATATAAATGAGTAGAGTTGAGAGACAATAGGATCAAACGCAAACACACAATTTGTTTCGAGGTTCGAGTACCCAACTCTACATCCCCGCCTACACCACCGTGTAGGATTTCCCAATCCACTATAAGGAGTACCAAACTCCTCTCTCAACTTTACAAAGCCACCGAGGCTATACAACCACAATCCACCTCTACCGAAGAGGGATACGGCCCGTAGCCAACTACAACAAACACCTCTACCTAAGAGGCTCACAAACTAATCACCCGATCACCTCTACCGAAGAGGGATACAACAAGAATAAGGTGTACAACTTAGAGGTTTACAACAACCACCTCAAACTCTCTCTTTTCTCTTTTTCCACAAAAACAAGATCCTAATAGTTTAGGATAGAAGATATAGCTCAAGTGTGGAAAACAAGTGTTTTTGGAAACAAGCAACAAAGAAAAATCCTTGGGAAAATACTTGCAATATGATAGAATTGAAGATCTAAGCAAAAATCCAAAAAACCTATTTTCTTTGATTTTCCAAAAACCCAAAAACAAATAAGATGAAATCTTTTTGACTTAAAAACTCTTTTAAAACTCTTTTAAACTCTTCAGAAAACTGAAAATTTTTAGCTCAAAATTCTATTCAAAACAATGGAGAAATGGGGTATATATAGCCCCTAGGAAAAACTAGCCGTTAGGCTGATGTGGCAGTCTGACCAACTGCCGGTCGACCGCCCGGTCGACCGCCAACAGTCAAAAATGTGACCGTTGGGCAGCAGCGGTCGACCGGTCCGGTCGACCGAAAAATTCCCGAGAGCAGAGCTCTCAACCCGGTCGACCGGTCGGTCGACCGTCCACTGTGCCTAACAGACGTGCAGTCTGTGCACATCGGTCGACCGGCCCGTCGACCGGCCCTTGGGTGCGGTCGACCGGTCCGGTCGACCGTACTGGCCTGGCAGGCACAGTGCAGAACTGCACAGATACGGGGTTTGAAAATAGGTCTTTTCACTCAATAAAAATCCCATAAAATCACAGTAAATCTAAAAAATAGTTTTAATCACAATAAAAACTGTTTTTCTAAAAAATTTTTTCTAAAACTTGTTTATCATTTTACTTTGATAACCAAACTTGTGATAAAAAATTCAAGACATATATCAATCATATCAATCATTTTGTGTCTTGCCAATTTTATCAAAAACAAAACTTGTATTTTATCAAACTAGAATTTTCCAAAACATGAATAGGATAGTCAAAATAAGTTTGTTTAAAAAATTAAGCATGCATGTATAGAATGAAGCAACTATACATATATCAATTTAAACTTGTTTTGATAAAACTATTCATGAAAACCCAAAAACCAAATCATGAAACGTGTGTGTTTTGTGCACTTGAGCATATCAACTAAACTAAGCTTTACAAATGGATCTAAAACTCATAATCTAAACTAGGATACCTAAGTCTTCTTGACGATCTTCATCTCCAAGTAGACTTGCTCCAAAACTCCGTGATTCTCCAAGTGCAAAGTATGATCTTTAAGCTTGGCACCGGAATCATCATGAATAGCTTCTAATCATCTTGTTGAAGCTAATCACCAACCTAATATCCTGTTAATGATCTGAAACTTAGAAACACAAGAATATTAGTAAACATAACTACATGAGTGTTGATCATCATCAAAACTAGAGTGGAAGGCCAT